>JAQIWA010000178.1:0-44283 GCA_034693305.1 Eueremaeus valkanovi | reverse complement strand
ATAAGACTATAGAAAGAGTTTACGGAAAAGTACAGAATAAAACATTAACATAGTTTGTGACCTATGAGTCGTCACACTCCCCGACACTTTGAAGTTTCGCCTCCCGTTGATGGTAGGGCTCGAGTTGTGAAACATGTATCGTTTGCTTCAGATTTGTCGACGGGTTGACCACTTGGTAGACAACTGGGGATTGCTGTGAGACGACAATATACGGCGCTTCGTACTTTGGAGTTAGTTTTGTATTTGACGGATGGTTTGAAGGTATGCGACGTTTGACCACATCTCCAGGTTTTAGTGTTAAAGGTTTATGAGTTGTGTCGTATTGTTCCTTCTTATATGCCTTGAATGCATCGGATTTCTGCTTTGCTTGTAGTCGAGCGGCACTCAAATCGGCTGTTGTGCCCAACTTGTCGTTTCCATGCAGGAGGAAAGCAGGGGTGAATCCAGTAGTCGAGTGAATCGTATTATTGTAGTTATCCACGACTTTAGGCAATAATGTCGACCATTTGAGTTTTGGATTGTCTTGCAGTGCGATTCGTAGTGAGCGGACAATGGTGTCGTTCACCTTCTCATTCGCCCCGTTGGTCTGCGGGTGGTACGTTGTGGTGAACACTTGGGAGCACTGATTGTCGGTCAGAAAGCGTTGCAATAGTTTTGATCGGAAGTTCGTCCCGTTGTCAGACAACAGTTTCTTAGGCTTTCCAATGACTTGAAATATATCGTCGAGTAATGAACGAACGGCCTGCGCTGTGTTAGTTGGCGTGGCCCTTGCCCATACATATCGCGAGTGGTGATCCAGCACAACCTGTATGTATTTTGCTTTTGAGTTACGTGCTGACTGACCCATGACAACAGTGTCGATGGACAGTAGATCTAACGGACGGTCAGGTGTGGGCAAAGGCTGCAACTGTCCAAACGTTGGTTGAGTCGAAGGTTTAACGATTTGGCAGTTATGACAAGATTTAACGTATTTTCGAATATCTTTGTATATCGACTCCCACCAGTAGTTCAGTGAAACCTGCCGGGAGGTCTTCCTAATGCCAGGATGGCCAGACTTGTCGTGCGCTTCTTGTAGTATCTCTTGTTTTAATGACTCTGGTATTATTGTTCGATAACGACCTCTAATCTTGATTTGAGCCAATCCATCGGATGAGTGGTGTTTGGCGGCTGCGATAGCATTGACGGTCTTACTGTTGTTCGCTACCGGTTGGTGAGCCGGGAGTAGAGATAGCGTATCTTTTTGTGAGTGCAATATCTTTGAGTTATCCAATAGAAGATTAACAGGTGCGCGGGAGAGGGCGTCCACGTGAACCATTTTGCTTCCGGCGCGATGTTTGACAGTGAAGTCGTAAATTGATAGATCTTTAGACCATCGGAAAAGTCGGCGCTTATTATTTGCGAACTTAAATAACCACTGAAGGGCAGAGTGATCTGTGATTACAGTGAATTTCACACCTTCCAGATAGATACGAAAGTATTCGATCGCATCCACGACTGCCATACACTCCAATTCAGTTGCAGTATAACTTGTTTCTGCGTCTGATAGCCGTCGAGAGAAGAAGCCAACTGGTTGTCCATTTTGTTGCAGAATAGCTCCTATTCCAACCCTGGAGGCGTCCGTGTGGAGCTCGCAGTGTGCAGACGGATCGTATATGCGGCGACATGGTGTTGAAGAGATCAGTGACTTTAATTGATCGAAAGCTTTTTGTTGCTCAGTTCCCCATTGGATGTCTTTGTTCTTCTTCTTGAGGAGACAAGTGATTGGTTCGGCAACTATTGAAAATCCATTTATGTATTCGCGTAAATAGTTTGATAAGCCATGAAATCGTTGGATTTCAGTGATGTCAGTCGGCACCGGATAGTCGACTATCGCCTTAATCTTAGATGGCGGCGGACTGACTGTATCTGATGAGATAATATGGCCTAAGAATTCAATCGATTCCTTCAAAAATTCACATTTCTGGCGGCGAAGCTTAACGTTGTGCTTTCGCAGGAGCGACAGGACTTTCTCCAGGAGCGCATTGTGCTGTTCGATAGTTGAAGCCCATATGACGATGTCATCCAAGTAATTGAAGACACCTTTGTTCAGAAGTTCGGCCAAAATCTTTTGAATTACGCGTTGAAATGTTGCGGGTGCGTTACGGAGACCGAAGGGCAAGACTAGCCACTCATAATGTCCAGACTGAGTGACGAATGCCGTCTTATGTATGTCCTCTTCCGCCATGGCGACCTGCCAATAGCCCCAGGCCAGGTCGAGCTTTGAGAAATATTTGGCGCCTTTCAGCTTATCGATCACATCAGCGATGTTTGGCATTGGCTGTCTGTCGGGAATCGTTTTGGCGTTGACACGACGATAGTCTATGCACAGACGCTTCGTACCATCCTTTTTGTCCGCCAGTGTCACTGGAGCTGCGTAGGGCGATACTGACTCTCTGATCAAACCCTTGTCAAAAAGCTCTTTGACCTGACGTTCGGCTTCTATACCGATCGGAATTGCTTGACGGTACGGAACCTGTTTCACAGGGATGTCATCGCTGAGCCTGATTCTGTGCTTCTCTATGTCTATTCGGCCCAAATCGCTGTTATGTTCGGCAAATACAGACTTGTGTTTCGTGAGAATGTCATCGATCAGAAAACATTGGTTAGCTCCCGGTTGAGCTCCCTGGCCATCAATCGTTTTGACCAGAGTACTTGTATGACAAACGGGTTTCTCACTGCTCTCCCCTGACTTTGAAGACTTGTCCATTGTTGAGCTGTCGGTGCGTATACAGCGAGCAGTACGTGTATTGTAGTCGATATAGTTGAGTTGAAATTGAGCCGATGTGTTGACACCCAGTAGTATGAGATAAGGAAAAGTGTTCAGAACATTTGCAGTTATCTCTCGAGTAATCGATCCAATTGTTAGTGTGAACTTGACTTTGCCGACAGATTTAGCTGAACCTTCGGCAAGCGTTATAGCTTCCGGGCGATCTGCCACTCGTAGTCGTAGGTCAGTCACAAGATGTGTCGAAACTATATTAGTTGTAGACGCAGTGTCGACGATAGCCTTTGTGTGATAAGAGCCAATGCGTGCGCTGACGGTTATGAACTGTTTGAGCGCCTGATGATTGGTCGAAGACTTTAGTGCCGTGACATTGTTTGCTCGAGGCGGCGAAGGCGGTTCTGAGTTCGATCCGGATTTGTTATCTGTATTTGTGCCGGATTTCAGACGAATAGGACAGTCCCTGTGCCAGTGCCACTCAACGGAACCGTTGTTCTTACAGTAGATACAAGGCTTGGGTGGACGAGCATTTTGCTTCGGGTAGGGCTTCCGGTAGTGATTCTGATTGTCAGACTTGTCTTTATTGCCATTACCTTCGGTTAGGTTTGCGCGTGATTTGTCGCCAGATTTGTGTGAGTTTGAATGTGAGGTCTGTTTGCGTGCGAGGTCTGACTCTACATCCAAGGCCTGCTGCAACCACGTTCCTGTGTCAGTGAAGCGTTTGCCGTAAAAGAAATGTCGGTACCTTTCCGGTAGGCCTTCTGTTAAAGCGTCCGCTATGTGTGAGTCATCGACTTTGCATTCACGTAATAACTCGACTTTATCTTCATAATAGTCTCTAATGGTTTCTTGTCCTCGAAGACGCCTTTGAATTGCTGCCATCATAGGGGGTATGTCAGTGTGTCCGAACTGAGTAATAAACTTTGACTGGACGTCTACCCATGAGAGGAGAGCGTTTGACGCGCATATTTCTGATGCGTAAAAGTCGAAAGCTTTGTCCTCCACATAAACCGCGAGTTTGTCGATCTTCTCGTCGTCAGTGAGGGTGGAGAACAACCGGTTGAATACCCTGAAGAAACTCTCGACTTTGATGCCATCTCTGCCCTTGAGCTTTGCGAACTTAGGGTCCGGCTGACGAGCTGGGGCGTTGACATTCGTAGTTGTTGTCGACTTAGACATCGCAGTTGTAGTCTGTGTAGAGTTTGGTACGTTTATCGGCTGATAGGGAAGAGTGATGACTGGAAGTGATGCGCAATAACTTCGTGTGTCTCGTCGGAACTCGAAAAGTTGTCTTCTGGTTCGTCGCTTATATCTAAGTTCTCTTTGCTCTCTTTGTTCTTGTTTTGTTGGCATTCATTGGTGAGAACGGCGAGTGTATGAGCGCTTTCGGATTAATATCAATCCTACCGACTGCGCCACTAATGTGACGGCCGTTAGTGAACTGCAGGGAGGTCCCAGTGTGGGTCTGCCGGCTGAGCTGTAGGAGGCGCGTGCACACAAATAATATTACACAACACACACACAATAATCATATAAATTACTAATAAAATACTTTATTGAAACTAAATTAAAAGCATTTAAGTTAAGTATAATATAAATACAATTATTGATGGGTTGCGTTAAAGTAAGCGTTAATACACTCAAAATGCATAAGATTGGGACCGAAGAACAACAGGTCCAGAGAGCGGATAAGTTATACTGCACTGTACAGTGGCTTACGATATAATGCCCAGAATGCAGGAATAGATAGCTATTATAAACTATGGGGGCGTATATGCATTAGAGATCGAGAGTATTCCATACATTCATAGATTGATAGATAAAAGGAGTTAAGTATTGATAAGACTATAGAAAGAGTTTACGGAAAAGTACAGAATAAAACATTAACATAGTTTGTGACCTATGAGTCGTCACACAATATTTGTCTGTTTTTCTCAATTATTTCTTATCTTTTGTTTTAATTAATTCAAAACTGTATTCAATACTAATTTTAATATACATTTCATTGAAATGAAAGCTTTTGATCGATTGAATCAAACAATAAATTAATTATTTTACGATTTTTAATAAAATATTGATTAAAACTATTGCATAACTTATTAGATATGACCCGGGCTTATGAGGCTTTCCAGCATATATTCAAACATTTGTGGAACCAATTTAAACAAATTCTTTGTAACTTATCTTTTATGTTGAAAATCAAATAAAATGTATAATAAAAATATTTTTGAACCAAAATTGAACACAACTTTATGACTACTAAGAGTTTATTCATTAACTTGTATTTAAGATAAGATTAATTTTTATAACATATTTCATCAAAAGATGTGAATCAAGAAAACAATTAATATTTTCTTAAATAATTCAAAAGAAATAAACATTTAATCGGAAGATATTATTTAGAAAATGTCTGAAATATTATTCATTTATTTAATATTTATTATAATTTTTTGTAAAATTAATTGTTCAGAAAATTGTTTTAGATTTTGTGATAACAAACTCATAGATAATAATTGGCCACTCAGTGGTTCGGGTAGTCTTTGTATTATTTGTGATGATTTGGGAAATTCACAGGAAATTCAAGTGAGTTGTCATAAGAAACCAAATATTAATTTAAAACACATTTCACTGATTTTTGATTAATATTTATTAGGAATTAGTTCTATATATAAATCAAACGGATATTAAAAGTTTTAATGAAATACTTATAAATGAATTGTATTTCAAAACTCGGGGAAAATTGATTTTCGAAGACAATGAAAATGAAATTTTGAATTATTTTAATACAAACTCTACGAACGAAATAATGGCATTCAATAGACATCTAATAAAGATTTCGATACAATTATCCGCTGATCCGACGACAACAACAATAACACCAAAAGATTCTTATGAGACGACAACATCGGAATCAACAGACACTACAGATGTGGACAATGAGAGCCAAGAATTTCAATTTAAACTTTCGCTAAACTACACTGAACTTAGTTTTACAAAAAGCGAACCCCAATATATCGATGCAGACAATACTGGGAACAAACACTTGGAATGGGATTATAAGCCAAACTCTATTCACACTTGGATTCTGAATAGAACTGTGGACCGGGGCTATGGATTGGTTATAAACATTACTAAATTTGATGTGGATATAGAGTCCGGGGATTATATGATTGTTGGCTCAGATATGAGACCAAAACCCAACTATACTTCTGAATCACTTTTAATCACTTCTAATAATAATAAATTAAAATCAATTTATTTCAACTCCAATACAGCGTATATTCAAGTCGTAACTCACGGCTCGACTAAAAGAGGAAAATGTTTGCAAATTGTTTGGTCGACAGAAAACAAAACTTACGAACAGATCACAAGAGAACAGTATATTTCCAATAGACTAAGAGAAGAGTCTTTACATATTTGTATTGACCACAGATGTAATGATCAGGAATTTTATGATAAAATGCGCACATATTTTGCCAGAAGTCTGAATGAACTCATTTTTGAAGGTTTGCTTCAATCGTCTGAATATTTAACGGAAGAATCGATTCTCATGTTTGATATGGAGGACAGAAAAGCCAATTCTGACTCCTATTGCAGCGCAAAGTTAGGAATAATCATAAGGAATGACAGAACGAGGTCTGCTTTCGACCACAATATTCTCAGACAAACCTTGTTTCCAAACGGAGGTGATTTCAAAAGAGAAAACTTTTCCATAACTGACTGCAACTTCAATCAGATCCGGATAACAGAAATTTATGAAATAATTATTTATTTCTTAATCCCATTCCTATGTCTTCTATTGATTTTGTGGCGATTAACCAAAAGTAGAAACTTTGTCACAAATCAGACGTTAGAAAAGATACGAAAATTGTCGGCCAATCCTGACATCACTTTATACGAGAATCTGAATACTCGACTAAATGTCAGTGACTTTAATAAACTCGAATCGGATAATGAGTTTTCAAGTGAACAGTACATGAATGGGAGTAACGATAAAAGAGTTGTCAGTCGTAATGAAATACTGAACAGAAAGACCTCATATAGCGATCAAATTCCTGTAATTGAACTGAAAGGACAATCGAAAAAAAGAGCTTCGATTCTGAATAACAAGAATTTCAGTGAACAACGACTTTATGCACCAAAAGACTCGTCATTTAGTCAGAAGAATATCAATAATTCTATTTAAGAATACTTTGAATTAAATAAACATTTATTAAAACTTATTATAAATTAATATCGAATTAAACAAGAAATTCAGACTCGAGTTCATTGTTTATAATTTGAAAAATGTCTAAAATAACAAACAATTATTTCTAATCTGATCCGGTTCTATTCTATTAGTCAAATTCTGAATTTCTGAACATTGAAAAATATGAGCGAGCTTTTTATCCCACTTTATACCCACTTGTAATAAGTTATTAACTGAAACCAAAGAAGAACAATAAAATTGAGCTGACTCTCAACAATGTCAGGGTCTATTCAATAGACTCTATTGTAACAGACAATTCTGTATTAAACATAAGTTCCGTTAAATATATAAATATTAAATATAAAGAGTTATTAAATTTAATATTTAAATTGTTTTCAGTTTATTATTGAAACAAATAAGTGTCGAATCAGATCAACACTTAATTTGATGTCTGAAACACAGAATACTGTTCCTCCGTCTCCACAATACACAGCTCCGCAACAAAATATAGGTCCGGATCAGTCGAGTCAATCCATTATAGTTCCCAATCGTCAGTATGTTATTCTGGAGCCAAGCCGTGCACCGCAAGTAAGCCAGGCCTACCTGAGTGAATCGCATGCAGTCGTTCCCCAATACAATACCACCGCTCAGACACAACGACCACAAGTCTATGTAATTCCACGACAGAAGACCTTTTGGAGAAGAGAGAGGAAAGGGATCTTTGAAGTATCGAAAATCGTGATAATAATTGTCTGCATCTTCTCTATGATTGCCGGAACTGGAATAGCAATTATGGATCTGTTGGATCCGGACAGAAAGGACTGGTACGAGAAGACAGATCATTCATTTAGGTTCAGTATTCCCATATACATCCTGTGTTTCATCTATGTCCTCATCAGTATCTGTGGTCTGATCGGCGCCGCCCGAGAAGTGCTCTGTCTTTCTATGTTCTATAGTATTATTCATTCCATTCCTCCGATCTGTTTCTTCTTTCCCTATACTATCGTCTGTTGGTTAGTCACCTGTGGTATAAACAGGCAATGGTCCACAGATGGACTCCAGACCTGATCCTACTTATGATTCGGTTTAAAATAGTTTTATTTATAAATCCAATGTTTTTAAAGACAATTATTTCTGTATTTTTATAGTATTTCTAAACTTTATTATTGTATTGAATAAATTGTTTTCATTCGTAACTCAATTATCAGAATTTTTATCTCACATATTATGGTTCAACTATTCTGAAATATGAATACAATTCTGAGCACTGGTACTACTATTTGAGTATTATTTGTTTCACTGATATATTTTTTATCAACCAGATGATTGTGTAGCTTGCCCTTGGCAATAACAACCGAATGTCCTGGCTGCTACTTATATATTCATCGATTTTTCATTCATTCATTATAATACTGAGGATAAAAACAGCAGGGTCAATTGTTTTAGAGACAAAGAGGTCATATAAATTGTCAGCTTCACATGGATCAAACAGTAAAACTTTCTTTAGTTATCGTATCAAGGTAGTTCTCATTTAAATGAAAATTTATATATTTGTCTGAATTTATCTAAAATTAATATATATTTTGCTTCAGTTTATAAATTGTTTCGAAAGCATTGCCCGGAAAGGGAGTAAAATCGGATTACTCTAAAACCTCTTTGTCATTAATAATTTTCGTGAATACAGGGTCAGTTTGGATATTATGATTTTACAGACGGTATAAACCAATAATTGATTTTTAACTGATTTACCCTAGATTATTGCATTTAATGCTGTATTGCTGATCAAATTAATTCATCGAATCAGAGGCTTAAATATCATTGAGTTGTTTACTATTAATAAGTGACCCAATTATCTTCTAATGAGGAAAATTACTCAAGATTATTACTAATAGATCAATGTATACTGGCTCGTTGGATTAGACGCAAGCACTATTGCGAAATATGTATTGCAGTTAAGCTTCTTCTGACTCTGAAGGAGCCATAGATACTCTATACTAATTTAGTTCACAAGTTAGCCGGAATGCATTTTGGAAGCACCTCCCGGACACTTTTTAGTGCTTGCGTCTAATCCAACGAGCGGGCAATCATGCATAGCCGTTCCTGGCTGGTTTTGATTTTGTGTGAGTACGACCCGATCATCCGATTATATTAATTTTCAAAATCAATATTTCTATCCCTTTCCTCAAACTCTGGCGAAACTAAGAATTTATTTAGTATTCACAAAATTATTGAGTAAACAGTCGATAATAAGAGGTCTAATAAGAGGTTAGTTTTCACGTCTGGTCAGAAATATTGTTTAAATAATATAATTATGAATACAATGTAAACAATGTTATTATAGGAGAGTTTGAATGTGAATGTTAGGCCAATTATAGGATAGAAAAAGACGGACAGAATTGTTGTGTTCAGTGGTGTATCAGAGCTATGAAAAGCATTACAATTATGGTCTTTAAAACAAAAACAAATAATTCTATTGAAAGCATAAACTTTTGACTCCAAAGATATAATGACTTCATTTGTAGACAAATTCTGAGGCAATAAAAACTTTAGCGACAAAAGAATGTCATTCCTTAGCAAAGAGAGAATAAACTAACGCTGAGAATAAATTTGAGTAAATAATTATTGACATAAAATATGACTATAATTTGCATCTAATCATATGAATTGAATTAAAAAGTCAACAATTATTATGATTTAAAGTTTATTCTTCAGTGTATTTATAGTGAGAATAATAAATAATGGCTTATATTATAGTCTATTATAGAATACAAATAAGAATATAAATTCTTATATTATTTTTGTTATAAACAATAGTTTAGAGAATAATATTTAATTGAGTAATAATTTGTCTGAACTGATCACACTATTATTTGTTGCTTTAAATTGTCTTTAATTTTGTCAATTATTTGCGTTTTTATCGCCAAAAATGAATAAAAAAAAGTTCAGATATTTATTGAAAATAAAATACTGACAATCGGTTCTGCGCTTGACTTTGTTTGACTGCAATTCCTGAATATTTTATTGTTATTTATGTCAAGAATTTAAACGATATTCTGATTTAGTATTATTTTTAACTCCGCTTTCGACTGTGAAGTTGACCCAAATGATACAAAACCAGGACCAGGATCAGCACAAAGACCAGACGAACTTTTGAGAGTCTACGGCGAAGTATAAAATGTATAAAAATAGGAAAGCAGTCAAACAAAAAATTATAATTAAGCAGAAAATTGTGATTTGAATATAAATTTGTTTTCATTCAAATATTTTCGTTATTTTAATAATCAGTAAAATATTCAAAAATGAAAGTTCAGATAAACTAACGATAATTCAATTGGTTTTTATTGTTAATCAGCTATAGGTTAATGATGTTATGCGAACACTGACTGAATTTTAATTATAGGAATTCACTTAACAAACATAAAATTGAAAGAAGTTATTAATTTTGATCCACATTATTATGAATTTGTTTATATTTAAACCCTTTTTAAATTAATTTGTAACAAAAGTTTAAATTATTTAGAAATTTATATTCATTTGCTTTTTAAACAATTTAAGAGAATTTTTGCATTCACTTCATGTATTCGCCAGGAAGTGGACTACTTGTGCCGTATATCTAGATCTTGCTTGAGCTACAGTTTCAAGAATTTTGTAGATAAGGTATTCACGAAAGGTCTACAAAATCAAGATTTTTCAGAACAATTTCTGAAATACATCTGATATAACAAATGATTAGTATTAATAGACATACTGTAGTCTATAGAAAGCTTGCTATTTAAAAAATGGGCTTATCTTACCAGAAGGTCGTCTCGTTATATACTAGTATGATTAGGTCTGGAGTTTAAATTTTATACTTATGTGATATCAAAAAATATTTGAATAAATTTCATTAAATACCTGAATATAATTAAAGAAAGAAAGAAAAGTAAAATTTTTAATTAAATTCTTAATCACTTCATATGAATTGCGAACCAATTCTAAAGCAAAAAAATAATTTTAAAAAAGAAAAGATTTTATCACTTGTTTGAAGATTTGAGTGGAAATGAAAAGAAGTGAACAATTATCGAATGTAAGTGACACTGAATGATGTGATTTTCAAATTAATTGCACGACTAAACTAATTGATCGCAATTAAGTCTTGAGCTCAGATCCATTTGTTTAAGTAATGACCGGAAACGACAAATTCAACCAACATTTGAAAGAAGAAGTGAATAAATTGTCAGTGAATTCAGACAATTAAATGGATTTCGATTTATATATATTAAAGTTGAATAATGTTTGTATTCATAGCCGAATACATCTATTAATTACACTATAAAAGTCAGACAATTGAATATATAGTCAAATAATTACTTAATATTAAAGTTATATTACTTTAAACAGACTTAGTCTGACGTCTGACTCAACCAATTATCTCAAACACATGACAATTGTGTTCTTCAACAGTACAGTAGTGTATAATAAAAGCATTTCAATTGAGATCCACTCAAATAATACCTATAAACTGGTCCGATATGTATGCACTCTATGGTACTATAGGTATGTATTCTATGCTATTCTATGCAATTCCAAACATTTTCTTCCAATCATTTGGTCAGTCATCAGATATTTGTGGGAACTCATGCCATACTGACACAACGATCAGTGATTCCTTACCTCTCAATATACCGGTAATAATCGCTTCATTTATTTTGGTAATCGTTTTAATCATAAACTTATAATAAAATAATAGATGACTCGTATGAATGCTATAGACCTTTATTGATGCCATTTCTCTCAAATCGTTGCATACATTAAACGCAATCATAGTTTCGGACACTCTTTCCAACCATTAAATGAGTTTTCCTTACATTTAAATGAATTACAATTCGGATACGAATCCGACAGTTCGGCCAACACTTGTCTCAAGCCTTACATTAAAATCAAATTATATACGAAATAAACATTTGATTCGAACAAAAGATTCAATAATTTTGGAAAAAATAAGAAAAAAAAGGAAATAATAATTAATTCCAACAAAAAATTCTTCTGAAAAATGATTTTGTGTTTGGATTTACGCAAACATTTTTGAACTCAAAGTGAAAATGAAATACAATTATAGTCTGATATACGGAGAGAGCGATCCAATCGATTTGACTCCGTTTTGATTCACTCTCTCTTCGCTATTAATAACCATTTATTGAATGGATTTTTATAATTATTATTATTTTTTGTTTATTTTTTGGAATTTGATATTTAGACCAAACAAACGGTGTTTCCGATTCAGTTGACGATTCGGTATATTGAACCCATCGGTGTCGGCACCAGATGTTTATGTTTTGGTCGCTTTTAATCGTTATATTTTAAAACCAGATTTTATTCTGATTTTTGTTGTTTTACTGCTTTTAACCCAATTTTGTCTCTTTTAGTGTCACTTCAGACCCAACTGTAACACAAAATATGAGAACTTATTATAAACGCATCGAAACTAAGCGAAGGAATGGTCTGATCTGTAATACCTGGTCCAGCCTTCATACATGAGCGCCAGGTTTTCGATATCCATCGCCTCTTTGAGCACATTGTTCACCTGCTCTATGACACTGAACTTCTTGTTCTGATCCGGGTCTCTGCCGTCCAGCTATTGGGTCACACAAAGCAAACATTAGATTAGATTAGAATATAATTATAAACCGAATCCCATATGCAATCAGAAATAGGTCTGATCTGAGCCCTGAGCCCTGACCGGGACTGACCTTCATCTTGACTTTCTTCCAGACATTGGTTGCGTAAGTGTTTCGCTTCAAAGTCGAGGAACTCTTTTCGCTCACATTTTTCTTCGGTTTTTCGATACTTTCCAAACCATTGCAACCATTGGTCGCAGTCTTAGCTCTGGAAGCGCTGACAACCGCCGAGTCATTCAGAACGATGTCCTCCAGTTGTGGCTGACTTTCATTGAGAGACAAGTCATCAGAAATTTTGGGCCAATTGTTCTGTCGCTCGATTTGACGGATCCGAGCGTTGAGTCTAACGATCGCTTCAGAGTTTTCTCTTTCCATTCGGTGCTTAGAAATGAGTTTTCCCTCTTTGGCCAACTCTGATATGCGAGCGCCGCCATATATAGCACCGGTATAGCCCTCCTCGTGGTCTGGCGTCCAGTCGATGAGAGGGTCGTAAACAAAGGCCTCCAATAATGTCAAAAGTGTTTCCTTTCCTTTGCGGAGCACTCGTAGTATGTGTTCGCACGACATTCGGAACGTACCCTCAATTCCGGTGATTCCGAAAGCGTTGACAATGTTCTGCGTCAGACGACACGACACCTTTTCGGGCACCCGAAGTGTCTTTCCCTTTTCGAAGCATATGTTGTAATCGATATGAATGACTTCACCGGTAGACAAGTCGAGCAGAATATTGTCCAAATGCCTGTCCCCTAAGCCGATGGTATAGCCAATCATAGACATGACTGCATTGGAATACGTGAACGTCTGGGTCAGACGCCAGTAGTCGTATGCGTTCACTGACGCGCACCACAACTCTTTGGAGATGAGGTCGACCGGAGTCTCTCTGACCAACTCGTGCAGGACCTGCACCAACACCTTTGAGGGCCATTCGCTTCGGTTCGCACCGTTCACTCCCTTTGCGCACAATTTTTTGCTGAAAATCTCTGACGGCTTATACACTGTGTTGTCATTGAGTCCGACATTCGCTGTGTTTTGGTTAACATTTGTCGACATTTTGTTTGGAGAGACGTCTCGATTGAGAATCCACTTCTTGTAGAAGCCGTACAGCGCTTGTCCGCCATCGACCCATTGGATTAGCCCCGACTTGTTTCCGAGTGGAGTCACCGAATAGTGTCGGGCCCTGTAGTGCACTCTTTCCTGTTTGCTGTTATGGTATTTGACAATCATTTTGTTGACAATAGAGAGGAATTGCATAATCCGTTCGTCCAAATGGAGGTCTTCGTGCCCTTTGAACAGATAGGTGTGTGCTTTGCCGTCGGAGCCGAACAGAACTATTTTCTTGGGCTTTGTCTTCGTGTGTAAAGTCGTAACAGTTCTGCAGACGCGCTGTATTGTGATGTTAGCGCTCTTTGTGCTCGAGTGCACGTTCAGCCCCGGCATCGGTATTACAGTGTTCTCGAGCGCCGCCAGAATAGGACTGATATTATCCATAACCAGTTGTGAGCGTCCGTTGGCCGCCATTATTGCCTTCTTTTGGATCAACTGAAGCAACTGCTGATAAGCGACTGAATTCTGTTGCGGTTCCGACGGATCTGCCGGTGACTGAAGACATCTGATTGTGTCGACCACTGATTTGCTGAAACAGCGCTGAAACCAGGCCTCGTGAGGCGTTTCCGGCGCTTCACTCGTAATCATTTGAGTCAATTCCAGGAAATATATGATTCGCCGGAAATATATGTTATGTTTCTCTCGGACTATAAACTCCTTTTCCTCGTCTGTCAGCAGACCATTGGCTTTGATTTTATCGATTTCTGTTTCAAAGCTCGCGATCTGTTTCTTGAGTTCTCCCAAATGGTTCATAAGAGTGCCGATCCATACCTCGTCCCACAAGACTGTGATTCGACGCAATTCGTGGACAAATGTCTTCGTCTGATGAATGAGTTGAGGGTTTTGTTGGCTCAGAGTCTCGACTAAAGCCGCGTAACAGTTCTGCATAAGCGCCGACTCCTCTTCCTGTTCATTGATCACAGCGTCGACATCGAAATCCTCATCCAAGTTGTCCTCGCAATCGAACCCCTTTCCAGGAACCGCATCGAACAGGTATTCATCCTTCTTGTTGGTCAGAGAGCCGGCCACTGCCGGGAAGACTATCAGTTGTGGGGAATCACTGCCGATGCGACACAAGAGGTCACTAATGCTCTGACGGACGTAATGTTCCGGATGGTTGAGTCGGGAGAATAACTGCAGAATTATGTGTTTCCAGGGCTCGGTTGGGGTCTGGGAGAGCCCCACCTCAAGGATTTCGCGCATTTCCGGCGCGTGTTTTAATATAAGCCTCAATAGTCTGAGCGTTGCGTTCACTGACTCACAGCCCGTGTGTCCACTCATCTGAAGGAACTTGAAGTAAGCGGTGGCCGAAAGCTTATACAGAGAGTATGCGCTCTCCTCTTTGCTTATACTCCTGGCCTCCAGTTTGTCCTCTTCCAAGTCGATCAACTTGCGGCCCCACCGGTAACTCCAGGCGCCCAACACGTACCAGGACTTGGCTAACGCGGGGTTGTTATTGACACTGAATAACAGCAATTTCCCGATCAGAGTATCCGAAGCACCCAATGCTTGTTCGCAATCGATTAGGTCATCGAACCGGTGCAGCAGCAGTGCCAGCGCCGGGTGTGAGACAGCGTTCAGGTGTTCCACATATTTGTGGTCTGACTGCAGGTATTTGACTAACGCTAGCAGTGATCGCGACATCGTTTCCATGTATTCATCGCTTCGTTTCGCATCCGATTCGGTCAACACATGTGACGCACAGTTCAGAAGTGTGTCGATTGCGGTCCGGGAGTCACCGAAGCCATACATCAGTTTCGCGGACTCTAATTGAAGTTTAATGAGTCGTTCGGAGCCATTGTTTGCACTGAAGGCCTCTTTTATTACTGTAATCAGAGGTGAAATGTCATTCACTTTAACCGAATTGCTTTGAGTGCTCAGTATGTCTTTGGCCGACTCCAGTCCGCACGTGTTGGCCGCGTATTGCAATAGCAGTGATTGCGAGAGCTTTAGGTTTTGCTGTTTTCGCGCGATTTTGGCCGAAATGTAATTCAATTCATTCAATGAATGGTTCAATGGATTCGTTGTATTGTTTGCCATCTTTTCGGTTAACTTATTGTAAACGTTAGCCCAAGTCATGGCACTGACCAAAACACTGGCGTTTCCAGACGTGAAACCAGTGGTAGGGCTCAGGGATGAGACCTTTTTCAATATTTTGTTATCATTTTTTGCCAATGACTTCAATGCGATCGCATTTCTGTGCAAAACAGCTATCAATGGGTTCTCAACAGAAGGACTGCACAGAATCGGGATATTAATCAACGGATTGATGTCATTATCGATCAGTTCTTCCAATTGTTTTTCGAGGCTTTCGATCGGATTTTGCATTTGAGAGACACATAAAGAGAACAGTTTTGCCTGAGATTTGTGGTACAGTGCGTTCGTGTCCCACAATAGGTGTCCTCCAATGCAACTGTCCTTCGATTGTTCAGACATTTCGTTTGGAAACTTAGACATCGTTTCCAAATAATTATAATCAATATTAGAGCTGAAAAGTGTGTTATTCGACGTTTGGTTCGTCTGTTGAGTCCATTGGATCTGAAATATACGAACCATTCGTTCGATAAATAATTATTTCATTTAATGTTTAATCGATTAGAAAATTATAAACAAATGAAAGCTAACGAACCGCTTCACTGAAAGCGCCGACACTTAGGTAGCACTGAATGATTCGATTGTTCAGAAAGTGGGTTCTGTGCGACGACTTGTCCTCTTCGGCACTATTCGTATCGTTGGTTGCGCTGAACGGAGACTGCGATCGCAGTCTATGACACGACTCGTACTGATCCAAAGCATTCTCGAACCGACCGTTCGCCTCCTCTGCGGCCGCTTTGATCCAAAGGAATTTGAGGCCCAGAGTCTGTTTGGCCCAAATATAGTAACCCATCGCCGCGTCGGCCGCTTCGAGTCGAATGAGTGCTTCGATTATCAAAATCATAATTAACTCAAATTCGCTGTTATTTTGTTTCTTAGAGTTAATGATTTCGCGCAACAGTTCCTGTCCGTGACGGACAACAGTCGCCGGTTCTCCACATTTCAGTGCAATCAACATAATAGACATTCGATTTCTGTTCACCCATTCAGCACAGGTAGCCTTATTTGTGCGGAAAAAAGATTTCGAAGTCTTGGAAGTGGAATAGAGTCGCGAAGAGTTGCCATCGACTGCATTGTAGACCAGTTTTTCCATATTCTCCATCAAAAGCAATAACATTCTGACCTGAAGTGCACTCGTCTTCGGCTGTGAATCGTTTGATTCAGAGATAGAGCTCTGGATTTGAGCGACGCGTCTCTTAATCGATGCCTCGATTTTAGTGAACGTCTCCTGAGGTTTGCCTAAAGGAGTGCGCAATCGGTTGGCAATACAGTACTGAACGACTTCCCAATTGGACCAGAATAGTAGTGCACTCTTATGGCTGTCAAACACTTGGCTTATATTGATTTGATTGGAATAGTTCTGAGTTTTGGCCATCGATTGCGAGCACTTAATCGGGTTTTCGTCGCTCAGACAGCAGTGGAACCAACGGCGCAGCCATTTGTCGTCTTTGGGTTCAATGCCTTCTAATGTGAACGAAATGATTGCTCGGAAACAGTTTGTGGCGAACGAAGTGGACGGCTCTCTCTGCATGAGTGCCATTATAGCCATTCGGATCTCTTCCGGGTATATAAAGCCATCTCTTCTGCTGAACAGCTCTGAACTCGAAGTCATTTCCATGTCTTGTGATTTCGTTACCGACGGAAGGATTGCCAACAAATTCATGTATTCCTTCTGAATGTCGACATCGATGTGTCCGATGTGTAGAAGACATGACTTCCGGTACTTATCGAAAGCGTTGGGCAAAACAATGTCCGGATATGTCTTCAGCACTGATTCGATAACTTTTGCGCTTTTAATGCAAACGTCTTTGTTGTTAGAAAACGATAGATTGGCTATACTTTCGACCAGAGATACCAGTTCTGCGGACGTACCGAAGCTCTGCAGATGTGGGTGCGAACTGTCAAGTATTTCGAGCGTCCAATCAATACAAAGAATAGACGTTTCAATCGTTAATGACTTAAGTGTTGTGACAGAAGTCAAGAGATTTATAATATTTGACAAATGATTGCTGTTATGGGACGTCATTGAAGTGTTGAACAGAAGGCCAGTCGTCAGGGAAGTGGTCGCAGATATGTTGGCCGAATTGGGAGGACTACTGATAAGACTACTGCTGGAGATGAAGTGCAAGTGTTTACTGCTATGAGAGTAGAGAATATATAGCAATGAGTAGTGAATTGTCTTGTATTTCGAGGAAAGGGTGTCATTGGCCGGCTTTAGGATATCCAGAATCAGATCAATGAGCGTCGGCTTCAAAGCCCACATCAGTATTATTGAGTGCTTTGTGTTCGCGATTTCGGCCAATGAGACCAAACTGGACTGCACTGCATGTATGGCCTCTTCTTCCGTATAACGCGCTTCAGTGGTCAACTCAGTCGTATCGCACAAAAGAACTATTTTTGAGCCCAAGAGTACAGTGAAGGCAGAGGTCATGTCGGAGAGTAAGCAACGGTAGGCCTCTTCAAGAATAGGCACACTTTTGACCGATAGGATCGAGTGATGCAAACAAAACAAACTCTTCTGTAGTTTATTCGATGGAATGAATCGCAATTTCTGGCACTCAGACCCACAGCCCAGCACTTTGGTCACGAACTCGACGGGCAGTTCGGCGTTCAGTCCTCTGACCACTGTTTCCATTAACTCGAGTGAACTTATTATATATTTATTACTCGCGAACGCAAACGACTCCTGAATTTTGGATAAGTATTGGAGTAATTGTGAGCTCAAGACTGACAGCAGTTGTTTGGGTTGAGCCGAATGGGTGTTCACCGAATCCAAAGTGAGTCGACAGCATTGGTTGCTTGCGATCACTAAGTCCTCCGAATATTTGATAGCAATTACAGAATTGATTCGATTGATGATAGTCTTCAGGGCCTGACTCAAGAACTCCCAGGTTATGGATGGCGTCAGCTCTGATGACTTGAATTTCTCCAAACTCTTCAGAACCGTTACGTAGATCCGGACCAAAGACGCCATCTTTAAGACCTTCTCGTCTGAGGACAGGTTCTCATTGGCCGACCGCCTGTTTGGGTTGCATTGGTTGGCACTCTTGGGCGCAAACAATTGACTTCTGGTTTCAGTCATCAGTTCGTTGTAAAAGCGTTCGAAGTCTTCAATGAATTGCCCCAAAAGAGTGACCGAGAACTCGATGTCGAAGTGCCAGAAGTCCTTCAGTGATATCAATGCGCTCTCCAGTGGTTTAGTCATCACTTCTTTGTGGCACTGACTCGAATCCAAGAGCCAACCAATGAGTATATCGACGACATCGCGGAAGTGCTGTTGCAATAGATTCGGGTAATGTTTGGCAGCGATTAAGACCACTTCAGTGACAGTCAACAGGAGTTCGATATTCTCTGCCTCTTCTAAGGCGTCCTTCAGTTTATTCAGAAGAGAACTCATGTTGTCTTTGATCCCTTTCCCGCCGTTCTCTATGATTCTGACCAAACACTTGAGTAAAACAATTCTGGTTTCGTCACTAATGGATGAGTTATATAAGTCGAACATCCAATTGAAGAGTTCGCGCGAGTGATGGCTCAGACATCCACAGAAGGCGGCCATACATTCAATCACTTCTTTGACTATATCTGCGAATAGTTTTGTGGTTAGTATTCGAGTGAAAAGTCTGGTCACGTCATCGATCACTCTATGGGTCAGACGAACAGGCATTCAATTAAACAGTTCTTTACAATTAAACACAACTCAATCCAAGGAAAGGACTCATTCATACCGCCCGGGCTTTTCGATGACTGCGCGCGGAAAGGAATTGGTCTGAAATAGTTGAGTCAATTCCTGCAAATACTTGGGCCACAAGCGCTTCTCCCCGGCCTCGAACTGCTTCAGTCCAGAGCGCAGTTGTCTCAGGTCTGACTGCAGAGTAGAGACACTCTTCTGGAGAGGAATGCCTTCGTATCCATTGGTTGGCCGGGAATTGTATGCATTGTTGTAATACTTGTCCTCATTTTGTGCGCCATTTCTTCGTTGCGACGAAACAAATGAACGCGAATTATAAGACGTGTTATTCGTATTGTTCTGATTCTGACGACAGTTATAGACCATATCTGAGACCAAACCGTTGTTCGACTCGTTGTTCGTCCGGTTCTTCTCGTTCTTCGTATAAGACATTGTCTTCGCTTGTCTTCAGACAAACCATTCGAAACAATTCACTCGTTTCTGACTAAGAGTTCAAAAATTAAATCACAATTAAAGGCAAAAACAAAACAAAAAATCTGTTGAAAACTGTTTCGAAAAACAAACGCAAAAAATGGGGAAAAATATACAAAAAATAATTTCGTAAACAAAACACAATTTGTTTACCTTTTGATCACATCTTCTGAATAATTGGCAAAACTATTGAATATTAAAAAACAGTTTTCGAGAAAAAGAGATATAAAGTGAGAAATGTATGGAAAGATCGGAAACAAAATCGAAATAAATTGTCTGAATATGTGTTGCAATCGAGTCATACAATCGATTGACGAAATAATTGCCAAAAATTAATAATCACTTCATTTGTATTTGAATTATAAAATACGAATCAAAAGCAATACAAATGTATTCAACGTTTCATTTATTTAAATATTTATTTATTTAATTACAAAACAGTTAATAATTATTTCGTCTTTCGATTCATTTATTGTTTCCATTCATTCATAGATTGAATACAAATATTAATATTTTTTATAGGAATTAATCTTATCTTAAGTACAAATACGAGTTGTATTGAAAACAAGATTATATTAGAAACGAAACGAATGAGACATTGAATGCCATCTGTTGTCAGAGCAGACAAACTCTCTATGAATTCTCACTTTCTATTTGTTTGCCTTAACTTTATTGCAGGGATGAGCAGAATATCGCGGTTGAGCTCATTTCGAAACAATGTAAAACAATTTGAGAATGATTACTTTAACCAAGAACACTCCAATAGTCCACTGGTAGAGCATGACTCAGCTGGAGAGCTGGACAGGCTAGAAATTCTCTGCACCTGTATTAGTGAGCCGGGAGGGTTTTCTGTGAAAAACCAGCATAGTAAACAATTAATTGAAAGTGTAACCTGGGTCAATACTCACTTGGGATAAACTACCGTAAAAATGTTCGCAATTTGACGTAGTTACGATTTTCAAGCCAATGCAAAAATCTTTAAAATTCTATTTTCTATTAAACAATGCTTTCGTTTATACTTAATGTTAACTCAACTTATTTCCAATATTTTCTGATTTCAAAAGTCTATACAATTGAACCAATTCTTGCCGAATATGAACATCAATGCTATCTTTGAATCAATTTTAATGAATTTAGCCCTTTATAGTCTGTACGGACTTTTGTTCGCAAAGAACCTGTCTGTCACTAAGTTATTACCAGGGAGTATTCATTGATCTAATAGTGATATTCTTGAGTGATTTCAATCATTAGATGATAAATCGGTATTCATATCTATAGTATTAACACTGCATTAGCTGTACTAACAATCAAAACAATGAAAATCTGTTTTTAAAAGATTTTCATAATTTTGAAAATTTTATACCAATTAAACAGACAGACAGACAGAGCACAAATGTTTAGGGTTAGCAAAGAAACCATTGGATCGGATGCAGCCCAGGAAGGCGAAGCAACAGACCTTGCTCAGGACAGACCTTGCTAAAAATGATCGAACCCATATATCAGGTTTTTTTTTCTAAAATCGTTGCGTTTTTGCACAGGATGTTTATTTTTGCAAAATGGCAAAATTCATTATGCTCTAGAGCTGTGATGTGAAAATGGCCAATCTTAACACAATAAGTGTATGTCTCATACATAGACTCATTGCGAAAGTTGTGATTAAAAGTATATAACATAACTACTAGGAGTGAGTCAGGAGGAAAGGGTCAGTTTCAGTAGATTAGAGTTGAAAATTATAATCAGAAAATATGCACTGAATTCAATAAAAATAAGCCAAATTGGTACTGAGCACTTTGAAATGACCTGTGAGTGATGTCATGTATTTTCTAAACTATCTCATATAAGAAATGTACACAATTTTATTCTATTTCTTCTACCCGTAACAACTCTGCTGTACAGTATAAGCAATAAGTCATTCAATAGTTTTTCAAACATCAAGTACCGGATCCCAGGCTGAAGTCCCAGCTAGTATTATACTATAATGAAACCGGAATTCCTTTTCTCTTATAAAAGACAACAAAATTCTAAATATGATTCCGTAAGACAATTAAAAGGCCGGTGCGCTCAACAACAATCTTCCACTACTCAGAAATACCCGGATAATTGTTGTTCGCATTCAATGATTTAGATTTGAATTTAGAATTTTCGGACAGTTTGTAGAAAAAGATGAAACGAAATCAATTGATAATTATTACCACATTATTGACAAAAATGAAACCAAACTTCAGTTTGTCATTCATTTTAAGAGTATATCTAATTATAGGAGTAATGATTGGATGCATTGGGCCATTGAAAGCACTGTCGACCACATTGACCACAAATAGGACACAAACAACAACTGCTGAGCCGAAGAGCAATTATTTGTTTCTGATTATCGGAATTGTCATAATTGCGGTCATTATTATAATAGTAATACTCGTTATAATCTATTGGTTCTGTATAATGAACAGAACGGAAAAATCCAAACCCAAGAGAGCGGACCCTAAGTTCGGGGATTTGGACGCAGATCTCAACCTGAATGTGAAGATCGCGGAAATGTCTAGTATTCAGGAACCGAACGGAAACGTCGATAAAGACAATCAAATGCATGGAAGGGATGGGAAAACAAAAGAAAATGAGCCAAAAGATAAGGAGCACCCGGATAGGGATCACAGAGCAAAAGATCAAAAGGATAAGGACCACAAAGAACACGGAGTAAAAGTGGAGTCAATGGTCAAAGAGGGCAAAGATGTGGAACCAGTGAAGAGAAAGCAATTGTCAGTAAAAATGAATGAAAGGAAAAGAGTTTTATTCGAAACTTGAAATCAGTTTCATTACAATTGAATGCATTCTTTCGGGGATTTTAATAAAATTATATTAAAGCCAATGATTGATACAATTGAAGACAAAAACGAGTTTAGGCTTAACTCATATTCTTTTAAATCAGTTTTATATAACAATTAATGAATAAAAATTGAAACATTTTTATCAATTTGCCCCGGGATACATGTCATTCGCTTAAACCATTTGATTATACAGAGATGACCAAGGGTGAAGGTATAGCCAAAATACCCCTACGTTTTGAACATTGATAAAATGCCCTGGGTTGTTGCAATATACGATACAAATCTGAAATGAGGTCATATTTGGAAATTCTTAATCATTTATGTCTCCAATCATATGCAAGAATCTCAGCCCTAATGCATCGGGAACATGGCCTGGGTACATGGCCTTTTAGCCTGAGTACAAATTGTCAACTTTATAGATGAATAGATGGGAAGTGCGTTCATATCAATACCAGAAGAATGGGAAGGAATGCAGAGATGAATAAGTTTTGCTTTAATTATATATTTTTCGATTGATTTTCATCCGAATCTGTATTGGATTTCAACGGAATATGAGTTCAAATATCAAACACTATATTAGAGAAGAATTTGAGTTCAATTATGATTAGGATTACTATTACTAATAGTATTGGAGATGGGTTTGAGGTTTAGTCTTAGGAATCGATAGGATATCTGAGTTCACAAACTTTTAGTCAAAAATAATAAATAATTTGTTTAAAACTGTAATTCATTTCAAATGCTTTTATAATCAGAAAAAACACGTTTTTTGTGACAAACTTTGGATTGAATTCAATGAATAAGTATTTAATGAAATATAAGATTAATTAATATTAATATTAAATGATTTGATTGCAAACCAATCGGCAATCGATGGCTTCGAATGGTTTAGAGTCGGAAATGAATGCAATTATTGCAGAAATCGATGAAAAGGCGAGAAATGAACAGAAATTAGCCGAAAGTCGTCCCAAAGTACTGATAGATTCGCTAAGAGTTAAGACAAAGAAATTGATTGAAAGCAAAGCCGAAACCAATTCGGCCTTCGATGCGAGCGAACGGGTCTTTGACTTCTGGATCGACTCTGACCTCAATTACCAGACGTCGAAAGCGTTACCGAAACTAAGATTACCTGAAATTCGGGTTCAATTGAATATCGATTTGGAAATGGGTTTCGAAGAATGTCTGCAAAACTCGAAACTAATTATGGATTACAAGAGATATCGAGACATAAAATGGGATTATTTTCTCAAAGCTATTGAAGACAACAATTTGATCGCCAAATAAGAGCCACAGTTTGTCTCATTCGGATGTCCGGTGGCAGACATGATGACCACATTTGAGGACAGTTCGATCGACTGGAAGATATGGGCGCAGAAGTGGAAAGGTATGACTGACTGAATCATAACCTAACTCAACTGTTGAGGACTTGACTCCAATTCCATATCTCTTTCATCTGTTCTTCCCTTCCCTTCTTAGGAGTCATTTATTCGTTTAAAAGCCGAAACGAGAGAACTTCCGGCCAATCGAACCGGCCTTCCGGTCCATCGAATAGGCGTTCCTTCTCTTCACTCAAATTTCTGCACTTTTTTACCGATAGAGCGGACGAAGAGTTGAATGAATTTGTTAAACACTTTGCCATAAATTGTCTTCATTTGGATTCGCATAAAGTCTTGTCTCTCAACCAAATCGATGCCATCGATGAAAACGGGAAACCAATTGACGCCAAACTGGTTGAAGTGCGCCGACGGGCCAGAGATCAGGAGTTCTTAAGAAAAAATTACTCCGTTTATTACCGTTAATCTCAGTAAAATTATCACCATTAGATCCCTGGTGATACTCATATCCTCGCTCCTAATAACGTTCGTGCTTGTTTTAATATATCTTTTGCGCGAAATCTATTGTTAGTGAAGATTCAAAAAAATAGAAATTTAATGAAAACCAACTGAAAATAAAATGCCGACAAATAGTGGTTTTAGTCGTATTGAAGATAACATCTATTTGGGTGACCAATCAATTGGCACCTATACATGTATAGAAAAGTTAATGGAACTGGACATTAAAAAGGTTCTAACCATAGGTAAGGTTTGGATTAAAGACTCGGAGAAAGTCTCAAACGTTTATTACAAACACATTGAGGAAGACATTGAAGAACTGATCATTCATTTCGCCGATTGTTCGCAATTCATATCCGAGGCTCAGAATTATGGTATGAATTGATTGATTGATTCATGTCTTGCATTCAAATTATATTTTAATCATTTATTTTCTTGTATTTTAGGCGAAAGTATTTTGATTCACAGCACAGACGAGCTGTCAGTCAGTGCTTGTGTTTTGACAGCATTTCTGATGAAAAAGTATAGAATATCTGCGGAACAGGCCATACAAAGAGTGTCGCAAAGAGTGGCCATTAATCTAAAGAGAGTCCTTAGAGAAGAGCTGAATGTCTGGCAAAACATGTCATACAAATTGGTCGCAAATTATCCACAATTAAGAAAATATTTGTTTCGAAGTCTTCGCCGAAGACTCAAAAAAATGACTGAAGAAAATGATTTGAGTCTCAAAAGAGATCTTTTTATCGATTCTCATAACCAATACTTCAGAAGCAGACTGTTAATAGAGGCCAGGGATCAGACTTTCAGAACCGGCCAACAATATCATTGTTTGAAATGTGATTCAAACGTTCTATTCTTCGGGTGCGATGTCTTCGCGAATGATGTCTCGGGTCAGTGTCAGTACATCTATGCGGCGCCGGAGACCTGGAATGTGAGAGTGATAACAGAAAAAAGTGGAAATACTATTAATTATATTTGTGGACAAATTCTTTGTCGCAATTGTTTCACACCATTGGGTGAATACAACTGGAATACAGACAATGTATGCAAATGTCAACTTCACAGCGGATTAAAAGAGTTTTTGGTCTTCAGATACTCAGCCAATAAGTTAAGCATAAAGTGATTCAACGCTTGTCTTCACTAATCATAGAATGAATGATAGATTATAATTGAAAACAGAAATTATTTGTTTGTATAAAAACAATATTAAAACTCTATTACTTTGATTTCGATCTATAATTGAATATAGAAAAGAATTTAATAAAATGATCCCGAATTGTATTCAGGATTATATTCAGCATTTAATTCAAAAAATAACCGATAAATTGTGCAAAGCATACAATTATTTTATTCCCATAATTATTGTGACTCTCTATAAGACTATATTAGACTCATATTCATAACCAAAGCTATATATGTTGAAGTAATTGTGCCAATCAAACGGCATAATCGCATTGACAATATCCCGGCCCATCTCCCGGCTCCACTTTCAATCCTCTTTGTTGCCTAAAATAGATTCAATTAATTAAATATATTTATAATTAAAATATATTTAGAAAAATGAATGATTGCATACATAAGACAGTGCTGTCTATTAAACCTTGAGTCTGCAGCACCTGGGTCATTCAATTCTTTAGAACTCCAAAGTCTTTCTGCCACTGCTATTGCTCGGGGCCTGAAATAAGTTTATTAAATAAAAAAAATCAAGCATTGGATCTGAAATGGTATACCAGGTTCGGCTCATAAGGTTAGTTCCATCGACAAATTCGCCTGACAAATGATAATGGGGTAAAATTAGATTTTTAGAGCTACTATTGACTAAAATTCTAGCGAGACTACTGACCCCACATACACGCTTCCCCTCCAATGACTAATTCATTTTGTTCTTCAGTTCCGTTAAAGTTTTGTGGATCGCATGTGTAATACTTGTGCCAATCGGTGCCATACGATATATAGTTGAGGTACCAGCACGAGGACAGTAAGGTTTGGTAGCCTTGGTCGGTTACATTATACATCTCACTTTGCCAATTGCCTCCTTTCCATACGTGCACTAAAGTGTCGGGTTTGATGACAACCCCGTTATCGAACACTTCCTGCCATACGATATAACTCTTATTCAAAGCCTTAACGATATCTAAAACATTCTGAATGTAATACTCTTCCAGTTTTGGGAAACTTGTGATGTTTTGCGATTTCATAAACGCTATAATATCGGGATTAGAGATCCAGCAACTGAAGTCGACCTCATCCCCGCCCAGGTGTATGTATTGATCCGGGAATCTGTTGACCACTTCTGTAAATAACCTCTTAATGAATGCATAGGTAGCATCTTTGGTCGGATCTATTGGCCCATAAGCTCCGTTAGGCTTTTTGCCCGAATAACAAGGGGTCAATAGGCCTGGCTGTCCCTTGCCCCAGGACAAAGTATGTCCGGGACTATCGAATTCGACTAAAGTTCTGATTCCTCTTTGATTCGCGTAATCAATGATATGTTCGATATCTTCGGGCGAATAGATGTGTGTCTTGGGATTGAAGGCTCCCTTAAGACTCAGCTCAGGGTATGTTTGGCTAACGTATGGAAAGGAATTGTCGTCTACTATATGCCAGTGAAAGACATTGAGCTTATTATAAGCCATTGCATCCAAATTCTGCTCCAATTCCCTTATCGGCACAAAATGACGCGACGTGTCCAGCATTACACCCCTGTGCTTGAATCGGGGGTAATCCAAAATGGCTGTAGTATTTATGATAAACTGATTGAGTCCAGCATTGACTATGAGTTGAGACAACGTTTCCAAAGCACGTATAGCTCCCCAAACAGTTTCGGCGAAAATGGTTGCAATTTGTTGGTTGATATCAATTGAATTCATTTCGTTTGCATTCAATTGTGGCTCTGATTCGCACTTCTGATTCACCGTAAGAGTAATATTGGCTAAACTACCCCTAAAATAATGACTTTTCTCTAAAATGATTTTGTGGTCGAATAGAGTTTGAGTCGCTTTAGGGCTAACCAGAGAACAGTCTTCAATGAATAGCAGTCTTCTGTACCGCTCTATCGCTTTGTCCAATAGATCGCACTTTCCTTTTGTCTTCACAATAAAACTGAAAGTTTTTGAATCGATTGTGAAATATGTTTCATCTGTTTTGGCTGATTGTGGATATGGCCAGAGATTGCCAGCAGTATTGACGACTCGCTATAATCAGAATAAGCTAGTATCATTTATTTAGTCCATATCATAGCCTCATATATTCTAAACAACATTTATATTAATTAATCAGAAATGTGAACAATTGTCTGTAAAAGAAATGGCTGTATTGGTTCTGACCTCTTGTAAATTAAAAATCTAACCAGGTATATAAATATGAAAAATATATTCATACGAATAAATATTTTGCTTAAAATCAATTTCGGTATCTCTGAAAATCTCTTTAAGCAATTGAAAGCACAGGTAAACTGAATCATATTGTAATGAGAATTGATTGAAAAATATATAAATAATTGAGAATTACTTTATTTATACGATTTGTTATAATTGAATCTTCTATTTGATATCCGTTGACTCCAAACCATAAGCATATGAATAACAAAGTTACCCTCATCATTGATTTCTCAGTTGAAATTTATTCCAATAACTATTACACAAACTATAATATATTTTATATTTTGTATTATTAATCATTAAAAACACTTTTTAGGGAATAATTGTTTGACAGCACAATAGCAAAGCACTTGTACTTTAGAGCGGCTTATAATTGACTTTACGATAATTGAAAATGACGGTAGATATGATTGAACTTGATAAATTATATTTTCATTTAATCCATATTTATTTGAAATGTAGTTTTTAGTTATTGAATGGCAAATGAAATATCAATTTCAGTATTTCTGATGAAAAAGTATAGATATCTGCGGAACAGGCCATACAAAGAGTGTCGCAATGAGTAGCCATTAATCTAAAGGCAGAAAAGAGCTGAATATTCCGGATTGTATTTATGATTATTTCGATATAATAATTCAAAAGACAAGGCTGAGCAGAATTACGCTAACTCCGCCTCGCAGAATATTGAGTGATACAGATTTGCAAATTTAGCTACCAAGGACTGTTTGAATTTACAACTTAACGAAAATTTTCTTCGTCATAAAAACAAAAAGGCCTAGCACAAAAGCCTATCTAACATTCTTAATCATTAAACCTAGCCTTTCTCAACCATTTCCCAGCCTTTCTCAGCCATTTCACAGCCTTTCTCAACCATTTCCCAGGTCTTCTCAGACATTTATTAGTCTTTTCAGCCTATCCAGTTAATATAGGAATTTTCACCCAGGTCTACACTTACTCACTTCTCTCGGGGGTGTGGTGGGGGGTGGGGACTAGCGAAGAAACTATATACTCCTTTTTTCCTTCGGAAGCGGAATTTAAAAACATAAACAGAAAATATAACCGGTTTCAAAATTAAGAGAGTATACCCAAGGTATTATGTTTTAAAGTAG
The DNA here is from genome assembly GCA_034693305.1 of Eueremaeus valkanovi. NCBI lineage: Eukaryota > Metazoa > Arthropoda > Arachnida > Sarcoptiformes > Eremaeidae > Eueremaeus > Eueremaeus valkanovi. The sequence continues at coordinate 15,179 of JAQIWA010000178.1, read as the reverse complement.
TGGTAAAAATAGCTCCAAAGCTGTAAAATTAGATATTTTGACCTTTGGTCGCATTTAGGATTAATTTTATCGAATTAAAGCTAATTTCAAGAAATGGCAAAATTAGTTTAACAAGAACAATTTTTTAATCAGTAGAGTGAAAAGTATTAATGCATTCATGAGTGTCGTAATAGTCTATTCACAACATAAAAGCTCAACATTTTATACAATAATAACCGATAAAATTGTGCAAAGCATACAATTATTTCATTTCGATAATTATTGTGACTCTATTACGCTATATTAGACTCATATCTATAACCAAAGCAATAAATGTTAAGGTAATTGTCCCAATCAAACGGCGTAATCACATTGACAATATCCCGGTCCATCTGCCGGCTCCACTTTCAATCCTCTTTGTTGCCTAAAATAGATTTAATTAATTAAATATATTTATAATTAAAATATATTTTGAAAAATAAATGATTGCATACATAAGACAGTGCTGTCTATTAAACCTTGAGTCTGCAGCACCTGGGTTATTCAATTCTTTAGGACTCCAAAGTCTTTCTGCCACTGCTATCGCTCGGGGCCTGAAATAAGTCTATTAAATAAAAAATCAAGCATTGGATCTGAAATGTTATACCAGGTTCGGCTCATAACGTTAGTTCCATCGACCCATTCGCCTGACAAATGATAATGGGGTCATATAAAAGATCTAATTGACTAAAATTCTAGCGAGACTACTGACCCCACATACACGCTTCCCCTCCAATGACTAATTCATTTTGTTCTTCAGTTCCGTTAAAGTTTTGTGGATCGCATGTGTAATACTTGTGCCAATCGGTGCCATACGATATATAGTTGAGGTACCAGCACGAGGACAGTAAGGTTTGGTAGCCTTGGTCGGTTACATTATACATCTCACTTTGCCAATTGCCTCCTTTCCATACGTGCACTAAAGTGTCGGGTTTGATGACAACCCCGTTATCGAACACTTCCTGCCATACGATATAACTCTTATTCAAAGCCTTAACGATATCTAAAACATTCTGAATGTAATACTCTTCCAGTTTTGGGAAACTTGTGATGTTTTGCGATTTCATAAACGCTATAATATCGGGATTAGAGATCCAGCAACTGAAGTCGACCTCATCCCCGCCCAGGTGTATGTATTGATCCGGGAATCTGTTGACCACTTCTGTAAATAACCTCTTAATGAATGCATAGGTAGCATCTTTGGTCGGATCTATTGGCCCATAAGCTCCGTTAGGCTTTTTGCCCGAATAACAAGGGGTCAATAGGCCTGGCTGTCCCTTGCCCCAGGACAAAGTATGTCCGGGACTATCGAATTCGACTAAAGTTCTGATTCCTCTTTGATTCGCGTAATCAATGATATGTTCGATATCTTCGGGCGAATAGATGTGTGTCTTGGGATTGAAGGCTCCCTTAAGACTCAGCTCAGGGTATGTTTGGCTAACGTATGGAAAGGAATTGTCGTCTACTATATGCCAGTGAAAGACATTGAGCTTATTATAAGCCATTGCATCCAAATTCTGCTCCAATTCCCTTATCGGCACAAAATGACGCGACGTGTCCAGCATTACACCCCTGTGCTTGAATCGGGGGTAATCCAAAATGGCTGTAGTATTTATGATAAACTGATTGAGTCCAGCATTGACTATGAGTTGAGACAACGTTTCCAAAGCACGTATAGCTCCCCAAACAGTTTCGGCGAAAATGGTTGCAATTTGTTGGTTGATATCAATTGAATTCATTTCGTTTGCATTCAATTGTGGCTCTGATTCGCACTTCTGATTCACCGTAAGAGTAATATTGGCTAAACTACCCCTAAAATAATGACTTTTCTCTAAAATGATTTTGTGGTCGAATAGAGTTTGAGTCGCTTTAGGGCTAACCAGAGAACAGTCTTCAATGAATAGCAGTCTTCTGTACCGCTCTATCGCTTTGTCCAATAGATCGCACTTTCCTTTTGTCTTCACAATAAAACTGAAAGTTTTTGAATCGATTGTGAAATATGTTTCATCTGTTTTGGCTGATTGTGGATATGGCCAGAGATTGCCAGCAGTATTGACGACTCTCTAAATCGGAATAAGCTAGTATCATTTATTTAGTCCATAGCATAGCCTCATATATTCTAAACAACATTTATACTAATTAACCAAAATGTGAACAATTGTCTGTAAAATAAATGTCTGTATTGGTCAGACATCTTGCAAATTAAAAATTTAACCGGGTATATAAATATGTGCAATATAAAAGTAGTGGAATAATTATTTTGCTTAAAATCAATTTCCGCATCTCTGAAAATTGTATAATCTTTAAGCAATTGAAAGCACAGGTAAAGTGTATTATAGAGTTCTGAGAACTGAATTAAAGTCCGAAGAATTGATTGAAAAATATATAAATAATTGAGAATTACTTTATTTATGCGATTTGTTATAATTTCGTCTTCAATTTGATATCCATTGACTCCAAACCATAAGCATATGAATAGCAAAGTTACCCTCATCATTGATTTCTCAGTTGAACTTTATTCCAATAACTATTATATTTTATACTTTGTATTATTAATTATTAAAAACACTTTTTAAGGAATAATTGATTGTCTGACAGCAAAATAGCGAAAGCACTTGTACTTTAGAGCGGCTTATGATTGACTTTACGATAATTGACGGTAGATATGACTGTACTGGATAAATTATATTTTCATTTAATCCATATTTATTTTAATATACTGTAGTTTTTTATACATTAGTTATTGAATAAAACATGAAATAATGTATAAATATATCGATTATATTATAGTTTGTGTTATAAATACAAATGAAAACGGTTTCGATTATTAAGTATTGATTTTACATAAACTATTATAATTATATGATAGAACAAGGTTAATTTAATAGAACAATTATGATCAACGAAAATATATGCAGGACTTTGTGATAATTATGGAAACTGTTTATAAAGCATAAAATCAAATGATCAGTGTCTGGGAATAAATGAGAGATAAGTCACAATATTTAAGATAATATTAATTAAAAATAAATAAATATAATCTCTTCTGAAGCTCTGAGTGAACGCAAAACTGCTGATTAGAATTGTGAGTTCATCTCATTTCTTATGTTTCTATTTTACTACTTATACCGGAAAAAAGTTTTTAGTCGTGCAAGTTGAGGATTGATGAGGGTAAAATAAGGACTATATCCTTTAAAAGCAATGCCAATGAATCACCTGAACTGTAAAATAAGCTCAAATGTTGTATTGAATATATTCTGATTGAGACAATCTGTGTCTATATTTGATATTCACTTTAAATCTTAATTATCTCTTTCCCTTTAAATTTTATTTTTAAAACAACCTGTCACAAATAATTGGGTAAGGCCAAGCTCGACAATTCTAGGAAGCACAGGTTAGGTAAAAATGTGGACAAGAAATCTACTAAATGGTGCTTTGGTTGGAATTATTGGTACAAATTCGGTAACATTAATAAAATTAAGCCTAATTTAGCCGCAATTGTTGTTAATTCAATTGAGTCATATTTCGGTCAAATTCGGTGAAACTCTACAAAATAGACCGATTGTATCCTATATCGGGACAAAAGGTCCAATGACTCCTGCTCAAACTCCTAGGGGGTAATTTGCCAATTTTCAAAACCTAGGAGAATATTTTGGTTATAATCCCTTAGCTATGCCTACAAACAAAGTGACGCAAATGAATGGACTGCACGTCAACTACAGTAATACAGTATTCAATGAATATAAGGTCTGATTGTTGTTATTCAGTATCAGAATATACTTTAATTCTATTTATCAAATGTTATGTCATTCTAGTCATAAATTCTACTTATACTCATAAACTGATCCGGTTGACAATGAAATAAAATCGATACTGCAAATAATTGAACTCTCACATTCCTTATAATCTCAAATCTATTCCATGAATTGTGATTGAATTGACGTCATTTTCGATTCACTTAATTTAGATATTATTCATATTTATTAATCAGTTTTCAGATATTATTTGTTTTGATTTCATTAATATATTAATCCGTTTCTCATCTCTTGATATTCAACTGACACTTAATCTCTTGCTATTTCACTCATTAACTAAGAGCCAAATCAGTAACATCTGACTGAGTGTGCCGTCCAGTGGAGGCATCTTGGTACCACCTTCCCACTTCAAGGTGGAGGCCTTCAGTTCGAATACCTGGCCCTCGTGTGTCAAATTGCTTATAGTTTGTTATTTTCAGTTTACTCAATGTTATGAACTGCTGACTTTGCTAAACAGAATTGGCCGGGTATATAAAATAATCCCAATTCATATTAATAAAATCTTGTAATTCGATTGATTAGATAATTCATTGACGATTTGGACAAACATTAGAGCATATTCTTGAAGCTATACCCACTATCCTCATGAGTCATGACTAATGAGTATGAGATAAACATAAAAATAAATATGGTACAGGTACAAAAGCAAACAAGTTCAAAATCGCAAGCTATTAGCGGCTATTAATTTGATTTATATAATGTATATGTTTTACAAACGTCAATATCAATCGAAGTGATGAAAACAACAGTCAATTCAAGAGGCTTTGGATTAAAATATAGTCGTCGTTAAGAACCAGAACTAAAAAAAAGCTGATTTGAAATTCTGGAGATCAAATATGACACCGATATAATTGGTGAATGCATTTCAATTAACGGGACAGGGTTGTATTTTCAAAAGATGCAACTGATGTATGAAATGTAAAAAATGTATGGAAACGACAAAAACAAAATAATAAAGTGTCAGGGTAATATTTTCACCTCAATTGCAATTGTTTTATATTTTTTGATTTGTTTGTATTTATTACAAAATAAGATCTCTTTTCTAATAAATATCATTAGAGCTGTCGATAGAAATTGTTTGAATATAAGTGTAGTTAAGATCGATTTTATCAAATTATATGACATTTAAAAGAATTTATTGAATACTAAACAAAGTATTGAAAAGGATATACGAATTATGATCACAGGGTTTGTTGTGTTGGCCTTGGATTGATTAGAAAGTACTTGAGAAACGAGGAAAACAAAGAGTAGATTTAAGGCAAGAAGAGGTAAATTCAGTCTTCAGTTGCCGTCGGTTTAGCAGAAAGATGTGTCGACTCAGTTCAGTGTTAGCTTTGACTCTATTTTTGGTCGCATATACCAGTGCTGTCCAAAAGAGAGGTAATATTTAAATGAATTGAATCGAACAGAAAAGGGGTAAAGATTTTATTGAATTGCTTTCAATACACAGATCGTAACGATTACACCAAAAATCCTCATCGGATTGTCTGCTATTTCGGCAGTTGGGCTAACTATCATAAGGCGGAACCATTCAAAATAGAGGACATCAACTATGACCTGTGCACTCATGTCAACTATGGATTCGCTAAATTGAATGAATATAACTACACGATTGAACGGTTCGATGAATACCTGGACACAAGTGTTCATACGTGGGATTTGAGTGCGTTTTGAGTTTGTCTTAAATTATAATGAATTAAATGCAATAAATAATCTTGCTCATTTTTGAACAGAGGGTTACGAAAGATTCAATGGTCTGAGAAAGAAGAATCCAAACCTGACTACAATGATAGCACTGGGAGGTTGGTATGAGGGCTCAGAGAAGTACTCAGATATGTCTCAGAAGCCAGAACTGAGGAAGAGATTCGTCGCCAGTGTTATAGAGTTCCTACAAAAATGGGATTTCGATGGACTGGATGTCGACTGGGAATACCCGGCCAACAGAGGCGGTGAGACACAGGACAAGGAAGACTTTATAGCACTAATGACTGAACTGAGAGAGGCATTCGAACCGCACGGATACATATTGACGACAGCCCTCTCTCCGGGAAAGAAAACCATTGATTCCGCATATGTTGTGCCGAAGTTAAACGAATTGGTCGATTGGGCTAATGTTATGGCCTATGACTATCACGGGGGTTGGGAGGACTTCCTCGGACACAACGCACCTCTTTATAGCCGACCCGAAGAAACAGAAGGCGATTATCCGTTCTTTAATGTCAACTATACTATCAATTATTACCTGCAATTGGGTCTCCAGAAGAAGAAGATGGTGATGGGTGTGCCCTTCTATGGAAGGGCCTGGACTATGGAAGGCAAGAAACATAAACTACACGATTCGGCTCAGGGTATGTCACCGGCAGGGTTTATATCTGGAGAGGAAGGAGTATTGGGTTATAATGAGGTTCGTCTCAAATGAATACAATATTATTCATAAATTAATCAATCGATTGACTCCTTTTCGTTAACAGATCTGTCAATTGGAGCGTAAAAGTCCGGGTACTTGGGTTAATAATTATGACCCCTATTACAGAGCGCCGTACGCTTACAACGACGAGATATTCGTTGGGTTCGATAACGTTGACAGTATTTCCTGCAAAGTATGCAATAATTGCCTACAATTTGATTATTTCTATTAAATTCATTGTTTTTTGACCAAAAGTTAGCGTTTATGAAGAAAATGGGTCTTTCGGGTGGAATGGTTTGGTCTCTCGAGAACGACGACTTCAAGGATCGATGCGGTGGAGGGAAATACCCTCTTCTGCATAGAGTGCACGATATGCTCAATGGAAACCTAAAGGAATCGTATGAATGCAAACTCGCAAACATTCCAACTCCCAGTCCAACCACACCCACTACGCCGAAACCAACGACACCCCCAACAACCCCAACGACACCAACTACCCCCAAACCCACAACCCCATCAACCCCTAAACCAACACTCCCTCCCACCACCCCATCTACACCCAGACCTACACCTTCACCAACTACCCCAACAACTGTGAAGCAAACGCCACGCATAACGACAGCCGTTCCCACAACTACTCGCATCCCCACGACCTCAGCTCCGACACCGACTCCTTATGTGACGAAACGCATAGACAATAACCATGTGATCAAGTGCTACAAACAGGGATTTATGCCCCACCCGACTGACAGACATAAATACGTTGACTGTATATACAATGCCGAGGGTCCGAATAAGGGCTGGTGGGTTAATATAATGGATTGTGCTCCGGGCACTCGATGGTTCCAAGCGGGACAAACTTGTTTACGAGACGACGACTAAACAAAAAAAAACTTTGTATTAATTCAATAATAAAATTGATTTTAAAAATTTGTTTATTATTTGTTTCCGAGCTTTTATTATATAATTTATAACCGTTTGTATGAAATGAATAAAATTTGAGTAAATATTAGATAAGTGAAGCCAAGATTCTTTAAGCCTAATAATGATTGCTTGAAATTGCTTATTATTTGTCAGATCAAATTCCCAGGTAGAACAGGTAATTTTATCTTTAAATAAATCATATGAAAAAGCACCATGCTGACTGGACAATTATTTTTAAACCATTTATTGTTATTAAATATTATAAATTTTGAAAATTTTTTTTTGGAAAAGATTTTAAGAAATATGAAGTCAAATATCAATATTTTATTATTTATTTAAAACTTAATTATTATAATTAAAAATCTACTAGAGTTTAAATTATTTTGAACAAAATAAACCGAAGCAGATATGCACAAGATGGTACATAAGCAAGATGATATTATTTGTATTTGAAAATTCAATTTTCTAAAGGATAGGTATATTAGTTGTCTTCAATTTTTATACTGAAAACTTCAGTGAATCAATTGAACCCCTATTTACTGAAAAATCTAAATTTAGTTCTCATTGGTTAGCAAAGGAATGAAACGGATAGACATGTTATGTCACATAACTGCCTAACAGATGAGGTATGCATTGGATAACAGCAAATAAATATAATCAGATTTACGTGGATTATATTATTTCCACGAAATATGAAAACAAATAACATTGGATTCGATAAAGTTGTCGATCAATTGATATACATTTTGATTGACATTTAAAAAGGATATAGAATTTGTTGAATACCTGAACACAAACACAATTTTATCGCCAGAATTAAGATCACAGGGTATGCAGTGTTGGCCTTGAATTTGATTGGAAACCACTTGAATGGAGAGTAGATTTAAGTCACCAAATGGTAAACTAAGTTCTCAGTTGTCGTTTGGTTCGGATGAATAACAGAAAGATGTGTCGACTCAGTTTAGTGGTAGCGTTGGCTCTAGTTTTGGTGGCAATTACTGGTGCCGTCCAGAAGAGAGGTAATATTTTTTGAGTAAAATCATTTGAATTCTGTTATAGTTTTCATGACTTATATTCGATGCACAGATCGTAACGATTACACCAAAAATCCTCATCGGATTGTCTGCTATTTCGGCAGTTGGGCTAACTATCATAAGGCGGAACCATTCAAAATAGAGGACATCAACTATGACCTGTGCACTCATGTCAACTATGGATTCGCTAAATTGAATGAATATAACTACACGATTGAACGGTTCGATGAATACCTGGACACAAGTGTTCATACGTGGGATTTGAGTGCGTTTTGAGTTTGTCTTAAATTATAATGAATTAAATGCAATAAATAATCTTGCTCATTTTTGAACAGAGGGTTACGAAAGATTCAATGGTCTGAGAAAGAAGAATCCAAACCTGACTACAATGATAGCACTGGGAGGTTGGTATGAGGGCTCAGAGAAGTACTCAGATATGTCTCAGAAGCCAGAACTGAGGAAGAGATTCGTCGCCAGTGTTATAGAGTTCCTACAAAAATGGGATTTCGATGGACTGGATGTCGACTGGGAATACCCGGCCAACAGAGGCGGTGAGACACAGGACAAGGAAGACTTTATAGCACTAATGACTGAACTGAGAGAGGCATTCGAACCGCACGGATACATATTGACGACAGCCCTCTCTCCGGGAAAGAAAACCATTGATTCCGCATATGTTGTGCCGAAGTTAAACGAATTGGTCGATTGGGCTAATGTTATGGCCTATGACTATCACGGGGGTTGGGAGGACTTCCTCGGACACAACGCACCTCTTTATAGCCGACCCGAAGAAACAGAAGGCGATTATCCGTTCTTTAATGTCAACTATACTATCAATTATTACCTGCAATTGGGTCTCCAGAAGAAGAAGATGGTGATGGGTGTGCCCTTCTATGGAAGGGCCTGGACTATGGAAGGCAAGAAACATAAACTACACGATTCGGCTCAGGGTATGTCACCGGCAGGGTTTATATCTGGAGAGGAAGGAGTATTGGGTTATAATGAGGTTCGTCTCAAATGAATACAATATTATTCATAAATTAATCAATCGATTGACTCCTTTTCGTTAACAGATCTGTCAATTGGAGCGTAAAAGTCCGGGTACTTGGGTTAATAATTATGACCCCTATTACAGAGCGCCGTACGCTTACAACGACGAGATATTCGTTGGGTTCGATAACGTTGACAGTATTTCCTGCAAAGTATGCAATAATTGCCTACAATTTGATTATTTCTATTAAATTCATTGTTTTTTGACCAAAAGTTAGCGTTTATGAAGAAAATGGGTCTTTCGGGTGGAATGGTTTGGTCTCTCGAGAACGACGACTTCAAGGATCGATGCGGTGGAGGGAAATACCCTCTTCTGCATAGAGTGCACGATATGCTCAATGGAAACCTAAAGGAATCGTATGAATGCAAACTCGCAAACATTCCAACTCCCAGTCCAACCACACCCACTACGCCGAAACCAACGACACCCCCAACAACCCCGACAACACCTACCACACCTGAACCAACAACCCCGACAACACCTAAACCAACAACCCCTCCAACAACCCCGACAACACCTGAACCAACAACCCCGACAACACCTGAACCAACAACCCCGACAACGCCCACTACACCCAAACCAACAACCCCTCCAACCACCCCAACAACCCAACGCATAACGACAGCCGTTCCCACGACTACTCGCATTCCTTCGACTGCTGCCCCGACTGAAGGGTCGACTCCATTTGTAACGAAGGTCATTGACGGACATACAATCGCGTGCTGGAGAGAGGGCACTATTCCGCACCCGACGGACAAATATAAATACATTGTATGTCAACGAATACAAATTGGTCACAATAAGGCGGGTTGGATGATCAATATCATGGGATGTGGACCTGGCACCAAATGGGATCAGACGAAGGCTGACGGGAAAGGAGAATGTGTTTTGGATGAATAGTTTACATCAATTTTGTGTATTATTTCTTGTATTTTAATCAATAAAATAATTGAAATCATATTTTAATTTCTACAGTAAAACAGTACTAACTCTGAACTCAAGTTTGAACTTAAAATTATTTGAATCAAACTTCAAAACACTATAACTGGTAGTCTCTCCGCCTTCAAAGAGTCAATCATGTGTTGGACGAATCCATATTTCAGATCTTCCTATAGTTAGGATTCAATTAACCACTGGGTCACTTTAATTTGAATACACTGTCTGACACTCGTTGTTCAATTGCTATATCGTTGTACTGTAGTTACGATTGCGAGTACTTCGCCAACAGGTTTACCGGCAATGCTTTGATTAGCATTGGATACAGAGTTTAACAAATAATAATCAAATGATACGATTGAGAGAAAAGTTTAAAAATATTTGAACTCATTCTTATATTTTTAAGATAAATGTCGTTTTTGTTTACGGATAGCGAGGAAAGTGAAAGAATGAGAACAAAGAATTCCACGAGATTTCTATTTTAGTTACCAGGACATTTAAGCAAGTATATATTAGCTTATATCTGACTCAGAACTTTTTATTAAATTTTCGACGAAGAAGCTTTAAAATTTATTCATTGAACCAGGTATCCTTTTACGCTTCGTTTATATTCTATGTACTGATATATCAATATTTTATTTGATCTAATCATAACCAGAACACATTTACAAATAAATAGTCTGTAACATCAATATGGTATCATTTAATTTATAATCTGGGTAAATGTTTTGAAAACTTATTTAAAACCAATTAAATGATACAGGTTTTGTACAGTACAAATACAGTGAGTAAAATGAGTTGGTTCAAATTCTAAGAACTTTATATTCCAAGTATTGAATAATCTGAATGGAATTGAAAATACACTTATATTTCGAGCACTTTTTAGTCTCAGATAAGGGTTTAATAGATATGGAATCGAAGGCAAGAAATATATTTAAGTCAATAATAAATTAGTCTTAACTTCATTTAGAGTTTAATTGTTTGAAAAATAAGTCAATCAAATGAATTGGATTAATATAGTAATTGTGTCGGCGCTATGTTTGACACTTGTCATAAACACCAGTGCCGTTGAAAAGAGAGGTATTTATGAATAACAATACAAATCATATGAATAATCGTTTAATAAATATTAAGTCAAATAATGGATAAAATAATATATTTCTAATACAGATCACAACAAAAAGCCGTATCGACTCGTGTGCTACTTCGGTAGTTGGGCCAGGTATCACAAAGCTGAACCGTTTGTTATAGAGGACATCAACTATGATATGTGTACTCATATTAACTATGGATTCGCTAAACTGAATGAATCCAATTATATCATTGAAGCGTTTGATCCGACGCTCGATACAGACGTATGGAGTGAGTAATGCATTCATTCATTTGTAATCAATATACTGACCAATCGATCAAATGTTTAGATTTGTTATTAATTTTACTAAAATATTATTTCTTTCGAATAACCAGAGGCTTACGAGAGATTCATTGGACTGCGAAAGAAGAATCCGAACCTGACTTTAATGATATCATTGGGCGGTTGGTGGGAGGGGTCGGAGAAGTACTCCGATATGGCGGCCGTACCCGAGCGGAGGAAGAGATTTGTTGACAGTGTTATCCAGTTCTTAGGCAAACATGGCTTCGATGGACTGGATTTCGATTGGGAATTCCCGGCCAATAGAGGCGGTGGGACTGAAGACAGAGATAATTATATAACAATATTGACTGAACTGAGAGAGGCATTCGAACCGCACGGGTACTTATTGACTGCCGCTCTGTCGCCCGGAAAGGACAAAATCGACCGAGCTTATGTCATTCCCAAAGTCAACGAACTGCTTGACTTCGCTAACGTCATGACCTATGACTATCACGGGGGTTGGGATGACTTCCTCGGCCACAACGCACCGCTTTATGCCAGACCTGAGGAGACGGATAACTATAACGTGAACTTTACTGTCAATTATTATATAGAACTGGGACTCCAGAAGAAGAAAATGGTGATGGGTCTGCCTTTCTATGGAAGGGGCTGGACTCTGGAGAGTAAGGATAAAGTGCATGTTCACGACCCAGCGAAGGGAATGTCCCCTGCTGCTTATATTTCCGGAGAGGCCGGTATTATGGGCTATAATGAGGTATTTGTTGTTTTTATATTCATTTCAATAAGTATTCCGATAATAATGTTATTATTTGTCGAACAGCTCTGTCTATTCGAAGAGAAGGCCAAACCGGGGGAATGGCATAATTTTGACGACAAGTACTATAAGGCCCCCTTTGCTTATAACGACACTATATTCATGTCTTACGATAACGTGAATAGTCTTGAGTGCAAAGTATGTAAAGATTGTCAATGATATCAAAAGCAATTGTTTTTCAATTATTTTACTTTCCTTTCGACAAAAAGGTGTCGTTCCTCAAACATATGGGTCTTTCCGGTGGAATGGTTTGGTCTCTAGAATTCGATGACTTCAAGGGTCGGTGCGGATCGGGACACACGTATCCTCTTTTGACGAAAGTTCATGCGATGCTTAACGGAGATGAAAAAGATAACTACCAGTGCAGAATTTCACAGCCAGTTACCTCTCCACCTACTACCAAACCAACTCCCCCTCCCACCACCCCATCTACCCCCAGACCAACATCCCCTCCCACCACCCCATCTACCCCTAGACCAACATCCCCTCCCACCACCCCATCTACTCCCAGACCCACATCACCTTCAACTACGCCCACCACTGCTCGCATTACAGTTCCGGCAACGGCTGAGACACACACTGGCACTCCATTCGTAACGAAGGTCATTGACGGCCATACAATCGCGTGCTGGAGAGAGGGCACTATTCCGCACCCGACGGACAAATATAAGTACATCGTATGTCAGCGAATACAAATCGGTCACGAAAAGGCCGGTTGGTTGGTCAATATCATGGGATGTGGACCTGGCACCAAATGGGATCAGACGAAGGCTGACGGGAAGGGAGAATGTGTTGCAGACGAATAGTTTAGAATTTTTTGTGTATTATTTCATGCATTTAATGAATAAAATACTTTATTTCATATTTTAATTGAGTTTCAAATTTATTTATACAATAAAACAATATTATGTCTGAAAACAAATTAATTTAATTGTCTTTTCTATATATACTGTATTTCAAAGCCATTAATGAAGGATTATTGATATATACTTGAAAATGTAAACTGGTAATTTGGACTACAGTATTGTGGTATCAAATCATTTAAATAATCTGAGCTTTCATTATATCAGAATTAGGCACAAATCCGATGCACAAGCATATGAGGTAGGTGCATTACGATGTACACCGCTTCTCCTAAAAGACGCAAAATTTAAATTCGCTTGCACAGAAAAAGTACAGGGGGTAAAAATCTGATCTTGTTGTCATTTGAGCAATGGATAGGGGAGATTTATGGAAAATATTTATGGGATTTAAAACTGTCATCTAATATCAACTGGCAAGGCAAAATAATCATTTTTATAATTTTCCTTTGATTTACTTTATTTCTAATGAAAAATTGCAAGGTGATTGAATTGATTGGCCGACTTGTTTTCAATACCCATTCCGTTCTGGCATTATATTTGTGTAATAATTTTCCGATTAATAAACAATATAACAACAAAACATTTAATTGACTAACAAATGTAATTTTTCATATTTTTCTTCAGCATATTTAAAAATACTCATGGTGATTGATGCTATTGTTGAATATAATTCAAAACTACCACCTTGATGATTTTCATACAATTATATCTTGAAAAAAACACAATGTTTTTACAATATATTAAATGCTTTACGATGTGAGAACCAGTGGTGGTCATTTTGAAAATTTTATGGAATGAAGCCTCCACTATCCCTTGTTAAAATTATATCAAGAACAGATTTTTATCCTTTGTAGTTTTTCTGTACTACCGAATTTTAGTCATGCGTCTATTCTGAGGAGCACTGTATTTTCTCATTAAATTAATCAGCATTTACTTCACTGCACTCCTGCACTCAATGAGGTATTAGTGTTCATTACGACTCCTTTATCTAATCATTATTTTCATTAGAAATCAATCAATAAGTGATTTCTTTAGAAATAATTATAAAAATATTGTTTGAGTTGAAACAAATGATTCTTTCGTTTTATGATAAAGTATAGATACTGTTCAAGCTCAAATATATTATTTAATAATAGCGTATACTGTATGTCAGTATTTTATATTTAGTTCATCAGAATTGTCTTTTCATTAATTTTACCCAAAATTATAAATATATTTTCGGAAAATAAAAAACACATAATATGTATAACAAATAAAACCTATAAAAAGAAAGGCTTAACCAATGATAGCCAGAAGAGGGACAAAGTTAATAGAGGTGTCAGAGTATCTAGAACTTTAAGTTGGCTAAATTAATCAATAAGAAGAACAACCTGTCTCAAAAGTCGAATTTTTGTATCTGAGTGGCAGTGCTTTATCACAAGTTTTACCATTGAATCGATTGACAATGAATTGATAAAAGAGTTCAAAACATTGGAATTGTTTGTGATATCAAATCATCTTTAAAGTGGTTAACAATTCTTAGGAATAGAATATTATGATTCCCAGTATTGAGTAATCTGTAGTGCATTGAAAAGCCAGAAGTATCTATGAACTTTTTAATCACTAATTAGATATGGATTTTAGATATGGAATCCAATTCAGAAATATATTTAAACCCTGAATACTTAGTTTTCTGTTCATTTTGAGCTTGGTTGTTTGCCAAAGAAACCAAAAAATGAACTGGACTAATTTATTGCTGGCTTCGGCACTATGTTTGTCATTTGTCATACAAAGCAGTGCCGTTGAAAAGAGGGGTAAATAATGTTTACAGCACTTGAATAATGAATTTAATGAAAATTGAAAACTAATGAAAATATATTTTTAATATACAGATCACAACAAAAAGCCGTATCGACTCGTGTGCTACTTCGGTAGTTGGGCCAGGTATCACAAAGCTGAACCG
>JAQIWA010000177.1:0-44463 GCA_034693305.1 Eueremaeus valkanovi | reverse complement strand
GGGTCCGTTAACTCCGGGCCGAAGTAGAGATTCCATGACTTTGAAGCCATTGTTTTGATCGCATTCTCTATTAATTTGTTTTTATTATAAATTATTATATTTTGAATATTAATTGATTTTACTTTAATTTAAATTTTTATTTTCTAATCCATAGTTTCGACCGATTTATGAATATTATCGTATTATACGTTAAACAATTTTAAACTGCATTGGTTACAAAGTCATGCAATAGTGTCCTTGGCAAGTTCTAAAGTCATGTGCTCCTTCAAGAATTTGCTGATTAAACTTTTTGACTATTTCTAGCTTTGTGACCAGTGCAGTTTTATATGTTTGCGTTTTTAAAATATTCAGAGCATATAAACTATTTATATTAGCTATTCATATATGACATGTCGATCATTAAAATTGAATTAATCTTTTAATATGAACTTGTTTGTTTGTTTGTTTATTTATTTTAATACTTGCAATAATTTCATATTTTCCAAATCGTTTATTTTAAATTGATAATTATACCCAGATCACATTTAACCACCATATGAGTAGTTCAAGATTATTAATTATGATTTTAAAATAAAATCAATATTTGCCAGGTCAGTTTAGTATTCACTTTAAAGGTTACTCAAAAACCTATTGTTTTATTCATTATTTTTAGTCGACTTAAGGAAAGGTAGAGATTATACGAATGGGACATATTATACGAATTTGCAGTTATAATAAACCGATGTTTTCTTAGACAATACGCTCCAAAATATCATAAATTTTTAATAAAAAAACAATTTCTTATGTTTTATTCAGAGCTTAACAGAAATGAAGCGAAAAAGTTATGAAATTTTGTTTATATTTTTCAATTACTAGAGTATAAAAATTTTCATCTCTTCTGTTTCCTTCTTAAGTCTAAAAAAAATTATTCTTCAGTTAATTTCGTACTGTTTTTCGAAGTTATCATTGAATCGGAAGAATCGGTAGAGAGAGGAGAAAAGTTGGATAAATAGAGAAAAGAATAAAAATATATATAATATATAGAATTCTTTTTGATTTTTGACAAATTGTAAATTTAATAAATCAACAGAAATGTTGAGAATGTTTGGAATGAAGAAAATCCATTTATTATACAGTATATACAGTATATATATATATTGTATATATAGAGCCAATTGTATAGTGATTGTGAGGCAATGGCAGCAGAACTAACGCAAGTCTTAGGAGTGCAGGCTATTGGCAGATCATCAGTCAAATCATGATCAACACAGCTATGGCTTCGATGGTTTAGATTGGGTTTTCTCGTACATCAAATTCAAATACTATTATATAATACAATATAATGTAAAATAATTTAATGTTCACTAAACTGTATGAAGAAAATACAGTATTTATGCTATAGCTATGGTTAGCCTCACTTAAGCTAAATTAGTAAAATAAAGGCCAATAACTGAAAATAATTTCTTGACTCGAAAATAAAGAAAAACATTAAAAAAAAAGTTTAAAAGAGGAAAACGAGTGAATATACAGTATATATGATATAATATCAATATAATAGTATAGTATTCCAGTGATCGTTAGCCGTATTGTTGGGCACATGGATTAAATTGATACTCGAATGACAAATACATCTGACATGAAATAAAATTAATGCCTTTATATAGGAATCTATATTTAAAAATAATGATTAGAGTGAGTGAGAAGAAAGAAGTTTTGTTTCAAATATCATTTGATAGGCTATTACTGACACACAATTACTTATTTTGTTGGACACAGAGAAGAAAGAGGACTGTAATAACAGAAATGCTGTATAATTCATGTATTGGATTCAGGATTTTATCGCACGGAACAAATACCTTCACTAATATGTCTAACAATTCTGTTATACCGTTTGACTCTATAATAGTCGAGTGATTTGGTCACACAAATAGAGAGATAATGTAATGTGAATTCCATTTCCATATATACAGGCAATGCATCTCTTTGTCACGACATTACATACATATATACAGATATATAGATATACTGTATATATATTCAGATATTCTTATATACAGTCATAATATATAATATATTTCTTTTGCATTACAAATGCAGAGCTAGCTGTGCACTGAGCTAACTGTGCTGGAAGGACCCTAAAGCTATTGGTGGAATGTGCCATCAATTGGCTTCTGTTAAATATTGTATATTCGCTCAGTTCGTACACTCTGTTGGGTCGTCAGCGCCAGTAATAACTTATAGTCAGAGCAGAAGAGCTCTCCAGAAGAAGAAGAAAAGAAGAATCGATTGAATGGAAGAGAAGGAGAAGAATACCACTGAATGATGAAAAGAGAAAAAAGTAATCAATGAATTTGAAGATTAGAAGCAATAATTAATTTTGTCGATAACTGGTTAGCATTCATGAAAAGGATTGGACTCTTATCTGATGGATAGGAAAGAGTGGAAAAAGCGTTGATTCAGACACTGATGAAACCCTAATGAATGAATGAATGAATGAATGAATAGATTGAATGAATAGAAACTAAGAAACAGAAAAAAAGGAAACGAATTCTCTCTACTCTTTCTAATTAATAAAATAGATTCGCTTCGAGTGCTGAGTCGACAGTCCCTTAGCCTCGAGACACCTGTTCGGCATATTAATTGAGTGCCTGGCTAAGTTTGCTATTAACCAGAAAAGGTTAGACTATTATCAGATCAGTTCCAAAACCTATATATTGGGCAATCAATAGGTAATATTGATTGGAGAGCACCGGCACAGCACCAGCACATAGACGTACACTTGGGATGCATTGCTATTTACAAACATTATATGATTTTTATTATTTGGTTTGAAGAATATGTTGCTTAAGAAGTAAATACAAGAGTAAAAGGTTTTCTCGTAATTGAATATATCTTTAGTCATATCTTATATTTATTTAACAAATTTCATGATATAATTAAATTGAAGAACACATGTGTTTCCACTGTTTGTCTAATTCAATCAACATTTTTAAGAAGTCTTTTGCAAATTACACTGTACTACAAGCCCGGGAGCTTTTATTTTTTTAGGTTACATTAACTTTATTTAATATTTGTAATTGATGAATTTATAACTTATACTGTACTTGTTGGGTTTTAGATAATTCACCCTTGTCAAATCATAAATCCTGAATCAAACCGAGTTATTCACTAAAATTTTAGTCATTTTTTTAAATATATTAATATTATTCCAAAAGAATGTATTGAAATATAAATAAGTATTTAAATATAAAATCATAGCATTTGTATACCTTTAACAGTACTTCAGATCAATAATTACAAATCAGAGACAGACTTTTAGAATCAGGGATAAATTGTTCGTTTGCCAATTTTTTCAGGGGGGAGGGAATTCAGGGGGTATTTGAATATATGCGCCAATTTATATATTCCGTACAGTAAGCAATTTATATTATATACTTATAATTGTGTATTAATATTAACAATGTAATTTAATTAAAGCTAAATTAAAAGCGACATGGTCAAATATAAACGTAATTTAATCAATTCTTAATTAAATCAAGTTGATCAAAATCTGGTCAAATACAAATATCAGGTAAAATGTCACTTTAATTTTGCGCCGAATTTTACGTCATTTTCCTCCTACCAACTCCAGGGGGTTGCTTTCACCGAAATTCTAGGGGGGGTGTCCTTGTTCGAAATTCTGCGGTGGGGGGATTTCATACCATAGTCCGCTCCACCCAACTCTGATTTAAAATCATGCTAAATCAACATTGTTGATTGATAAATATTAGCATGCTGTTTTAGTTTTCAGTGGCCTATTCCTATTTATGTCATCTATTAATATCCAGTGTTAACTTTCAAATAATATCAGTATTAGGCAATGGGGGTACAGGTAGGGGTAACCCCACCCTGTGCTTTTTCTGAGGCCTACCCCCACTATTTTTCGATGTTTTTGAGGAAAAACACGAAAATGGGGGCACTTTTGGCCCTCAAAAGTCATTCATTGTACCCCTTTTGGCAAAATTTTTTGGCTTACCCTGTCGTCAGACCCATTGCCTATCTCTGAAATAATATATCACAAGGTTAATTCCAATCACCAGCTTAGGCCGATGTGAGCATATTATTCAAAGACTTCTAAAAAACATTTATTGATCAAAAAAAAAGTGAGCATTAGTTTTGAACGAATCTATTATTCAATTTATTTAATGCCAAAATCAAACACATCAGTGAACTAAATAATAATACAGTAATTCTCATAAGAATTCTAAATTCAAACGACTTATCATTAAAATAAAAATGTTTTGCATTATTATAGATAACTCACTGAATAATTCTCTAATGAATTTTGAAAATTGCTTAAATTAACCTTTTCTAGTGTTATGTTTAATACCATAAAAATATAATGTAAATTGAGTTCAGATCGGGTGACTTTACAGTATATAAACAAGCTAGTTTAAGGATACTTGGCTTTACAGTAATGTAGGAATGAATGAAATATTAAGTTTGAAAAAATAAATTCAATTATTCTGTCTCATAGAAACAATAGTGCAAGGTCTTTTCAATTTCTGGTCAGTTTTAATTAAGAGAGATCAAATTAAGCAGATCGTTGACGCTCAAGATCTTTGTTGACCCGGATTAAACATATGAATAAATTAACAAAAATCTAAATTAATGCGAATTAAGCTATTACTGAGTTTATAGTATTGTGTAAACTATCGATTAGTTCATTGAATTTGATTTATATGTAATTAATCTCAATCTCGGTATTAGAGGTTAAGTTTATTTCTCATATTGATTGTGAAAAACATTTATCAGTTGTTATTATATTTACGATTTTCATAGTTTAGAGCGACGGCCGGATGTGTATTGTAGTCATGAATTGTGTAAAAACGAGTGATAAGAATACGAGTGTTCCTTTCGGATGGAGTTTATGTCTATTTGAAAGAGAGCACAGCCAACAAAAAAGTGCTTTTATTACTTTTTTTTTTTGTTACGACTGTTCCCTATTTGGGATTAACTATAATATTCTCAAATAACAGACCAATTCTATGTTGTTTTCTGTTTGTTCCGTAGGATTAATGTCGGAAATGATTTTTTCAGTTCAATAATCAAATGAACGAAATATGAAAATAAATTTGAGACCAATTTCTTATTTAATTTTACTTATGTTACGTCAGATTAAAAATATATTCAAAAACAAACTATAAATATAAATATGATCGAGAATTGAATTTGATTTTCTTTCTCGTAAGTAAACAAGGTGATATTTTGGCTAATGACTCGAAATGGAGGCATAATATCGAACATTATTTCATCTTAAATATCAAACTCCAAAAATGATTAGAATTTTGATTAATAAACTAAAGAATCCTTCGATAGAAAAATTATCAAGATAACCTCTTGATTGTTATTAGTATGACATTGTATTAGTTTGAAAATTGAACACAAAATACTGTGAATTTAGAATAATTCCGGTTTTCTATTGAGAAATACAACGAATTCACCGGCAGTTCACTCGAAATCACAATTTAACAAATGTTTACACTTTAGAGGCAATTGAAATGAGTTTAGGCTAAGAGTTGTTTCAAAGTCTTATCTGAAGTGTCGTAAGTGTTGGTGGAGTAGATTTAGAAACGAATTTTCAGACAGTATTTTCTTCACATCTTTTCCATAAATTGCATGTTTTTGCTGAGAACTCACATCAAAAAGTGAAAGTATGGGTCAAATTGTTATTAGAGGGTGTCAAATTGTGCAAGGCCATTTTAGGATTCATTTATTTATTTATTTAGAGATCTTTTTATCGAATAAAATACAGAATAAATGAAAAATTGATGCTGTGATCAGTCAAGAATCAGTCAGTTTTGAAAAATGAGATCTAATATTTTTTATAAGGATTGCTCACATAAGCGACATAATTGATATGCAGACCAATTCACTGTCACATTTCAATCATTAAAGTTCATTATACAGTATTTGAGTTAAAGATCGAAACATTTTTTCCTATCACTTGTTCTCTATTTTGTTGAATATATTAATTGTGAATACATTCAACTCAACTCTACTACTATTTTCTTATAATCATATGTATGACTGGGATGTGTTCCGCAATGAGTCTGACTTATGAACTCAGATCTGATGCATGAATAGGTAACCCTTGTTCCAGGTCTGGGATTCGTAGCTTACGGCATACTGTACTGTGAATTATGCACTTCTGGTTAAAATACTGTATAATTATCTGATATTAATATTTTAAATATGCAATGATTTTATAAAAACCATTCATATATACAGTAAAACCGCAAAAATTTTTGAATCAATTATTGATTTTTTCAAATCTTTTTCATAATTACTGTAGAAAAAGAAATTATTGATAAATAAAGGCTTTCGGTTAATATGAATACTTTGTACTTAGCTTTGAAGTAATGATAAACAAATTATGATTAATGAGCCATAAGTTAAGATTGTTTTTTAATTCAATTATTTTGAGATTATATTCTGAAACAAGTTTTTATAAAATAAATTCATAATCATTATCATTATTAATGATTATCATTAAACTATGTCCAATGTTTATTTTGACCATGTACTGTACCCTGACAACATTAAGAATCTGTTTAATTAATTTGCTCAAATTATTCCAGATACTATAGTTAATATTATATCAAGCTGAATTCTAATTAACTAGTAATATCAACGCAGACGCTTTATTTCCTGGATAACTTTTTAGCACAAATTTCCATTACGGTATTTATTGAGTAAATTGAGATTAAAAAGATGAGCATGCTAATGTCCTTGTGATATTATGAGTCAAATTTATTAAACATTTTGCTTTAATTGACTTTTATATGGATTAGATTTATAATTATCCTTAAGTTTTATGTTTATGAAAGCAATTATTTGAACTTAATGTCTAATATTTAATATTTATTATTAATAATCATATATTGAATCCAATATTTATGTAAATAAAGATAAAAATTAATTATTTATTCAATTGACAAATATATTAACTTAAATAAACATTTATATAATTAAGTCATCTTTCGGTTGAATGCAAATTCAGAAATATTCGATTCAACCGTTCATATCGTTCAATGGTTTCATTCTATCGTTTGTTTATCACTTCAGAACAGAGACCAAGAGTTTAGTGAAGAACTTGAATGTATTGTTGGTTTAATTATTAGGTCTGAAGCGCTATTTGTCTGACTGAGCATAAGAGCAACTGGAAGTCGATGAATAGGAGGAATGGAAGGAACAGAACAAATAATCGACTGCTCATTAAATTTCATGATTTCTTTCTCAGACGAAGACAACTCAAAGACCAGAAAAGAATTGAAGAATTGATTTGCAATCAGAAGACAAAAAGAGAGAAATTCTCGTCCAATAAGAATGAGTGTCTAATCATTCAAACAATTCATAAATAGAGCTATTTTTCAAGCATTCTCTCTCTCTCTCTCTCTCTCTCTCTCTCTCTCTCTCTCTCTCTCTCTCTCTCTCTCTCTCCACAACTTTATTCGAGTTTAAATATAAAAACAACTATAAATGGGAACGGGGTGACATTCAGTGCTGTTTTGGATGTGGAGCAATTCATAACAGTACAATTGATCGGCTGAGACGCCATTATATATGTGGACCAGAATTGCTAGAAGTGAACGGCGAGAGAGAGCAGAGCAGAGCAGAGCTGAGCGAAAGGCGAAGTTTGGAGTTGGGGTTCGGCGGCAGTCAAACAGAGAGAACAGAAATCGATATTAAATATCGATTTAAAAGACTTTGAGTTATATATAGCTCTCATTCTGTTTTCGTGTTATATATGCACAGTTAGAGTGAGAGAGTATGTGTTTTATTGAGGAAAATCAGTCCTCAAACTCAAACTCGAATTGTAATTCTGTGTTAGGCTTACGCTTACGGATCGATCAGACAGATCGGCACCGAATATATGCTCGGCTTTAGTCTACGAACACATCCATACATAGAGTACTGTAGAGGAGAACAGAATTCCATTCAAACATTCCTTAATTTGTTGAAACCATCACAACTGCTCTCATCTATCTGTGCAAAAGTGACAGCGATTTCAGGCAATAATTGTAACGTTTTTTTAATTATTGTTTCGTTTTATTAATAATTTTCTTCAATTCAGTTGAGTCTCACTATAATTGCAGTCATTCTTCTTCCTCTCTGACACTCATTGCTCACTCTTAACCAATCGGTTAGGAATTCATTTTTTATGTTAAACTCATTCCTCTTCTGAGCCTTTCTTCGTTTTGCATCTCATCTTATCCTTATCTGAATGATTACACACTTTCAGTCTAACGATTCTCTTCTCCACTATTCTCACGCATCGCTTGCATCGCATCCCAAATAAGCGCACAATAGAAGAGCTAAGGAATCAAAAGCAAAGCGAATCAAAAATAATATAGAAATTCCTCTGACTTATAGTCTCTCTCTCTCTCTCTCTCTCTCTCTCTCTCTCTCTCTCTCTCTCTGTCGCTCTCTGGCTCTCTGGCTCTCTCGCATGCAAACACATTGAACTCTTAGTGTATTGTATAGAGAAGACAACAACAAAATATATATAATTCAAGTGATTTAGAGAAACACATCTATTGAATGAATAATAGAAATAAACTTTTAATGAATAACTGATGTCTAATGAAAGAAGAAAGAGATCACAAGAAGTAGGAGAAGAGGAATAAGGAATAGCAGAGGCAAAGGCAAAGGCAAAGACAAGACTTTTATCATTATTGTTCAGTCGACTATAAAACGGTCTTAAATTATAAGTTAACAGCGAAATAAAAAGCTATTAGTTTTTCAGACAATAGCACCCAATGTTTCATTACTTCTTATGAAAGTATTGAATCCCAATGTCTTTTTTCCTTTTTTTCATTTTATTTATTTTGCAGTTGTTTTTAGATATTTTACTAAAACTTTTGAATTAATTCAATCTATCGGTTAAACTACAATATAATAAGGATTGGAATGATTTTTCTTTTTTTATTTTCAGTATAACATATCGTTTATTAAAAAAAACTAAACTATTTGATGACTAAGTGCTTATATGACCAAATTCTTGACCGATCATATTTTTCTTATTGGAAAACAATAGATATTAAACAAATACTTTGAGTGAATGAAATTCTTGAGTCTAAACGATAAACAATTTATTTTCAAATAATTCTAAATTAAAAATTAATAGAAATCATTGAACTTGAACATTTTCGGATTCAATATAAAATAACAATATTATAATGGCCTTTCCTCTGCCTTTCCTTTTTAAATTACCTTGAAACTATTGCTATGGACCAAGGAAAATGGTCAAATATATATTTCAGAGATGGGCAATGGGTCTGACGACGGGGAGGGGAGGGGACAAGCCAAAAATTTTGGGCAAAAAAAAGGTACAATGAATCAATTTTCCCCCAAAAGGGCCCCCATTTTCGAATTTTTCCTCCAAATCATCGGAAAACATCGATCTGCCTCAGCCAAAATCACAGGGGGTATACCCCCGTACCCCCCATTGCCTATCTCTGATATATTTAGTATTCAGTAAATTTAAGATTTCATAAAATTTTTATGAATACAGGTTTAGTGGATAACTATTTGATATTCTCAAATCAAATCATATCCATCTAAACATTTCAATGCATTTTCGTATATCATTGCAAATATGTCCAAACGGTTACGTTTTCACTCAATTTTATAGTATTTTATAAAAATATACTGAATTTAATTATAAGTAAGTAAAAAATGGTTTTGAATACTGAATGGAATTTTTGAGAAGTCCTTTCCAATCGATTTAAACCAACCCAATTCCGGAGCTCAGGATATATATAGGCAATTGTAATCCAAATTCCTTGAATTCGTCAATCAATTTCACAAACTTTCAATTGACCCTGGCAATAATGAAAAGCAACTTTCGTATATATAAAGGTACTGTATCTCAAAACTTGTCACAAGAAAAATATAGGCATTTGATTAGAGATACTTTGCATACTGTAGACTGAAATTGAATTGAAATGCAATGTTCACTGGACTTACGATATGGACAACTCTGTAGTAAAGCGGCGATAAATTTCATAACTTTTCGAAAGTAAGAATGAATTATATTTTTCTGACACGAGTTTCACCTTAAATAAAATGTTAGCGAAATAGAAAATATTGGTGTTTAATGTGATGAATGGCCGGACATAAAAGTAAAGTTGAAATTGTGCTGCCAGTAGTTGGGGGTTGGAGTGAATCAGACGAAACGATTGGAGAAGAGAGAGACTTAATTATGTGATATCATATAAAACATTATTTATATGTTTGATATCATCTTTCACTCATAAAGCACACGAATATATAGTTAAGCAAAGATTTTTGATGCCTTAAGTTGTCTCTCTCCTCCCTTTCCTCTCAATCCTTAATATCTTAGCTAAGCCTTAGGGCTTCCTTGCACTGCGAAGGAAAGGCAGAAGAAGTGAATCAACATTTTTCCTGTCCATGGATTTCAGTCTCATTTCCAAAGCTTAGGTCTATCTATACTGTACTACAGTATATGCCCAAAAACTAACTGTTCTCTAGAATAGAAAAAGTTTGATCAGAAAGACTATTCCCAAGCGATCCTCTGGTGCTCTCAGTAGAGCTCAGAATTTTTCTATCTATGCAGCCATCCATCCCTGTCTGCCAGTGCTTTAAATGGCAACAACATTGCCATTGCTTATGAAATGGATGGAATTGGTATATAAACTGGTTGTGCATCACTAATATTGAACGCATGAAGACGTTATTCCAGTCGACCAATACTCCAATACCAGTCCTATTCTTATGGCTATAAAAATATAAGAATATATTCGAGACATGCATTTGAGTGCTAAGGCAGTAGTGAAAGACCGTTAACTTAAGTACCGATTTATATATATTTTCTTATAAGAAGAAAAGAGTTTTGTGTTTGCAATACGAAAGGAATGTCACTCTAAAGGAGAATACAGTAAAACTGCTTTTGTTTTAATAGCCATTCAGTATTCTAATGCCATTCCGTTCTCACTATTGTTTTTTCTGTCAAACTTTCAAACGATTTCTCTCTTATTATAAGAGTGCACAGCACTTATACCCAGAACCGTATTGGCCAATGGCTATAATAATTCACTCGACTTTTTATAATAAAAATAATATCTATTCATATCTATTCTCATATTTTTCTTTATTATTCAATTGCTTGAACTGTTTGTTTGTTTTTCTGCTTTTAAGTGTCAAATATAAAAATGAAATTGTTAAAAATTCAATCTAATACTCGAATACGTATTTATTCTGAAGTTTTTTTCATTTATTTTTATTTCTGTATATTATGTTTGATATGTTTGGTCAATAAATACCGTTAGAGTGAATGAGAGAATACAGTGAATACTAGCAGTTGAAACGAATTGCTAGGAAACCGAACGAACTGATTGATCCGAGAGATGCTTTGTGTGAGACAACTAGAGTGAGTACCCGAAGATTTAACTGGGCTCGCGAGGGGCTGACATGACAGGGGTGGTAATGAATGAGATGCTACTTCTAGTCATAAAGAAAGACCCATTTCTTCTATAAAGACCGACAAGTTATTGCTCTTCAGATGAGTTTCGCTTCCAATAAGATTATTATAAACAACACTATTGTGCGATAGAGAGCTATAGAGAGCTATAATATATAAAGACTCACAACTATTCTCAACACAACCCATACAACGATTATCATTACGAAACACCAATTACTTCTTGTCCTTCATCTCCAGACCTTTATTATTATTATTCTTAAACTGAAATTATATATTTCGAGCTTAATCTGATTCTGAGTATTGAATCAATTGATTCGGTTTCAAGTTTTTATATAAAAAATATGATATTTTAATATTAGAAGAAATATATCTGTTTTCTTATTATTCACTTTTCAAACAAACATATCATTCAATACCTTAACTCCAGGGGTGGCCAGACTTGTTCGGGCCAGGGGGTCAACCTAAATTTTGGTCAAAAGAGGTACAATGAATCAAATTTTTTCGGCCAAAAGTGCCCCATTTTCGAGTTTTTCGCACAATTAACGCATAGGAGGGGGGTTACTCTGAACAAATTACAGGAGGGGGGTCGACCCCCTCCTGGACCCCCTCTGGCCAGACCTGCCTTAACTCTGATTGTTTAGAATTGAGAAATATTATTCCAGTTAACTGACACTGATAATAGGAATTCTGATTTATTTATCATAACTGTTCAAGGTAAGTTGTTATTTGTAACTGTGACCATTAGATATAGGCATCATTAAACAAGAGAAGTAACTGTGCAATAAAATGAATAAAATCGATTATTGTGTAACTCCTTGGTTCAAAAATACGAACAAAACATAAATATTGCATCTGTTTCTTGAACTACCTGTGCTGCCTATTCATACAAATATGTCGACCAATAGTATCGAATGAAAAAATCAAACCATCTTTTTAATGAAAATATAATATGACGCGATAAGCAGCTAGGTGAATGTGTCAAACTGTCTAAGAATCATACTTTTCTATGACTTTAATCTAATTTGGAATGATTTATAACCAGAGCATATCCCACATCAGTTTTATTTATTTATCAAATAATTATTATATTTATATTATCAGAAAAATATATTTAATTCAAGTAAACATATTAGCAGTTGTGTCCAGCAAAGAAATGAGCAAGTTGACAGTAGGAGCGAGAAGGCTCTAATGCGTTTATCCATGTTCACTTTTAATATATCCTTTAATATCTAATAATATATTTCGGATAAATTGATTTCTGTTCTGATTATTGATGTTATTCTCTACGCCTTTCAGTCAATCGGTTGGCTATAAATCTATGTGGGTTAGAGTTAGGAAATGGCAATCATATTCATCAATTACATACTATTGAATATATGAGCCATTTATATATCAGAATAATATTAGAATTGCTTTCATATCTAACTTTAGATTCCAAACGATAGAGACATTCAATTATTATTTGTCATTAATATGTTTTTGTCAAAAATAATATATATTTGAATAAAGCCTCTGATGTTTGTAATAAGTAATAGCAAATTGAATGCTTCAGAATATATTTTATCTGTAGCTAAGCTTCTTACCAAACCACCAGTGTTTACAGAGATGGCCAACATTTTGGTTCAGTTATGTATAATATTCTGCTCTCAATTGTGTCTCATTTTTCTCTCTAACTTACAGTGCATTTACATCACATCCAAAACTCTCTGAATATAATATTGAGTGGAGTTAGTCAGTGAATGAGAGCACTGAGAGCATAGTTTGGTTGTGCTGTTGTACTGCCAGCCCTTATGATTATCGATCTGCGAGTTGTAGTTTTACGTAATACGTATTTTGTGAAACACACAGCACTGGTATTGCTTTTCTATTGTCAGTTCTCGAGTATATATAACTCGAATCTATCGTATATACCATACACACAGATATTGCTATCACTGGCAGCGATGCGTTCGACTTATTCGAGAAAATATTATCACTGACTGCACAGTCAGACCAACCAATACTAATGTCATACTTAATGTCTTCTCTAAGTATAATATAAACGAAATATATTAGAAATAAGCCTTTATTCTTAAAATAGTCCTATTTATCCTCTGTCAAACTGAGCTCAGGTAGTATTAAATTAAATAAATTATATATAAAATATATTTCCGAATGAACGACAATATACTGTATTTAATCATTAATGACATTGTATTCAATTAAATCTCTCCAATGAATAGCCTATTATTATATGAAATAATATGAGAGGAGTAGTGGAGTAGAGATGAACTAAAAGCAAAAGAGAATAACTTTTTTTTGTTAACAAACAACACATTTCATCTCCAGATCCCAACTCCGATCCGATCGTAAGGTATATTCTGAATGTCATTATTCTTTATATTTTATTCTTTGTATAAAAAGATTTTTTTGTCTGTCTTTCCATTTCATATATGCTATGATTGAGATCTGAAAAATGTCTGTATTCTGTGATATTTATTTGAGTCCAGAATATATTGCATGAAATTTATGTTCTTTCATATTAAGAGTATTCCCAGCTTTTGATAAGGCCTTCAGAAGTAATATTTGGATATCCAGTAATCGAATTAAAATATTTGGGATCAATATTATGCTTAAGCCTTAAGCCTCTAATGGACATAAAGTAATATAAATGTTATATATATATAGTATATACAGTATATTCTCTATATCTTATATACTGTTACTGTATATACAGCCGAATGAATCAATTGGTATATCTTCTGGAAAAATAGTTTTTCGGATAAGTGATGAGAGATTGGGCACCAAAATAGTTAGCAGAAGCAGAGGAGGACTGAAACTCAATTGATTCAATGCATTTACGGATGGATTAATGTTTATTGCATTAGTAGTTCAGATGGAATGCATAAATGATGTTAAACCTGAATATGTGTTGCCATCGGCTGCTCCCGAATCACATCTTACAAGACTATCAGACTTATGGCAATCGGCTATTCGTGAGCTCTAACGCAGTCAAACCAAACATGTTTTTGCGTTTAGATTTGAGAGAATATTATATAAAATTGAGCGCATATACAATCATATAACCGAAAAAATGTCGTTTCACACGCCATTCCGAACTGGCTGTTGGCGCTGCTTGCTTTGCCATAGCTCGGATACAACGGTGCAGGGAAGGAGTGGCTGCACCACAGCCAATCGATAATCGATCCTGGATCTCTATTTGGTAGACGACTGTTCGGTTTACGCAAGTCTTAGCACATCAATGGTGTAGGCGAACAGTCTCTCTCTCTCTCTCTCTCTCTCTCTCTCTCTCTCTCTCTCTCTCCATTCTCTCTCCATTTCACTTCTGTTTCTCCTCTTTTGCCTTCTCTGTGGAACTCACCCGAAACGCAAGCGTAGACTCGACTCCCATGTATTACCAGCCATGAAGAACCTAAACAACACCATTAGGCACCCATAAAGACAATCCATTTTCATTTCATTTCTACCGGCGCTGTCCATCGCTTTCCAATACAGTTGGAGCGAAGCAGACATTTCGACTGCTGTTTAAAACTACTGCTCCGACACTAAAATGACTTAAAAATTTTTGAGTGGAATCGGTGTGAAGTCGACAGAGATTTCGGACAAAAAAGTGTCGATTATTAAGAATAGATATAATCGTAAAGAGAAGAGAATCGTTTGAGTCCTTCAGAATCGACTCTTCATTGTTTTGATTCCTGTTTTGGCTTAAGATTTGTTGAAAGACATGGAAAGAAGGACACAATTGCCGAACCACTGCCAACGACCAGATCTTCATAGATATTCTCAAATATGGACTTGTGTTTCAACTGATCAACGCATTAATCGAAATTTTATTCCTGGTCATAGGATCTAATAATTCGACAACTGTTCCATTCGAGTCATATTTCATATATAAATCAAACGCTTTGTTCGTTCATATGAAGCAGTGGTTCATCGCTTTGGCACTCCTTATGGCAAAAAATGGTTCAACACTTCCATACGACACACACCTATCGATGGTTCAGATGATAAGTCGCTGCTTAAGAGCTTTCGGGATAAAACAAGAATAGGATTCGACTAATAATAAGAGAAAATAAAGTGGAAAACAGGAGAGGTTTTGATGTAGAGGTTAGTCGTGTATCGTATCATTGATTCTTTGATAACTATAACCATATATTCAATAATATGTTCTCATATTGAGTCTCAACTGTTCTGTTGTTGTCATGTTTTCTCTTCCAATAATTGCCGTATATTTCCAACTCATATAAATCATTTGAGACAATGCTTTTTGTGCTCTTAGGCCATACCATCCATACGTATATCGTATATAATATTCCATAATCTCTATGTGCTCTCGATATAGGGATACAGTATAGGGTGCGGCAAATGGCAAATCCAATGCTGATCGCACTGTGAGTGAGTCACTGACTGCGACTCTGTCTGCCAGATCTCAACTCAATGCTAACCTTATCGCTATTGTATTTAGTTTTCTATATAACTCTCTCTCTCTCTCTCTCTCTCTCTCTCCTCTTCTCTCTCTCTCTCTCCTCTTTTTTTTCTCTCTCTCTCTAATATCAAACACAACTGAATGACATTCACATTCTCTCAGCGCTCGTATGACATAAAGCATTGTCTCCAAGCGTTAGGCAAACACTTAATTCAATGCTCAGAGAATTTTTTATCCATTTTCTCTCTCATTCTCCCCATAAGTTCGACAACGAATTAGTCGCAGAATATTTCACTAATTTGTTCTAACATTGAATTTTACAGAACACATAGTGCTCTTAATTATACTTCTTATAACCTCTCGATAGTCTATCAAATTAATCTAATTCTCAATTATCCTGTTTTTCCATTACCTTAAAATATTTAATCATATAATAGATGCCGGGCTATCATTCCTGGATCGTATTATAATTAATTTAATTGATTGCAGAAGTTATCAAAATTTATTTGCCATCAAATAAAATATAAAAATTATTATATCATTCATTAAAATCTATTTCTGTTTATTCACATTTCCCCCCATTTATGATAAATAAAATAATGATGAAAATTGATACCTGGTTAATGTGCATATAAGAATAATAATTGATTCATCATTATTTGTATACTCTATACATCGATATATTGAAAAATAGCGAATAGTATTTCGTTTGTGAAATTTTAATTCATATTTTTTGAATGAATAAAAATAATTTATTTTAAAATTAAACATAAATTTAAGCTAACCTTCAAATCGAGTGTAGATTAAGCACTGAATCTCCAAACGAAGACATGTTTTATAAGAAAAATCAAATCAAGAAATAAAAGAGAAAATCATTTATTCTGAGAGTTTGCATGTTATCAACGATTATGGAGAGGGAAATACATTGGCAATGAGAGTAGAAAGCAATGGACAGTTAGATAAAAGATAGCAAAAATGTCACTTAATTTATGTTTTGTGTGTAACTAAAGTTGTTGTGTCTTTCGTTTGCTTATAATTCATTAATAATCAGATGAGAGAGAATGAAAGTGTGGAGAGAGAGTACGGATAGTATGGAGAGTACATATAAATCTGAGCGTGAGTTCTGTTCACTATAACGGCACACAAAAAGCATTATTCTTTGTCTAAAACAAACTAATTTTTTGTACATTAAAAACTGATTCATCTAATAATAGCGTGAGATATGAGACAAACCAGAATCAAAGCCTGTATTTTCATTCCTTTCCAATATGTATCCAATCCTTTTTGCACCGATATTGAGAACAAGAGAGAGTATTATTCTGTTTGATAGATATGTATGTTATTGTGTAAATCAGAAGAATTTTCTGTTTCGTAAGTCTTTAACCTTCAAAAAGATGATAAATTGTGACTAAAATGCTATAATGTGTTCAATGTGTTCAATGTGCTCAATGTGTTCCAGTTAGATATTATAACATTGTAATGATATTATTGCTGTAGACGTTGTCATAGCGAGAATGTTAGCGTAATTTTTATTTTTGTTTCATTGAATTCATAGCCAATTTTAGATAATTTTATTGTTGCTTCCATTGGCGCAAATTGAATGTATTGTGTTTTCCTATTCTGTTCTCGCTTTTAGACCATTAGACTGAGAAGAGACAAACCAAAGAATAAAATCGTTGTCTCATTCGTCATATTATTTCATTTCGTTTTCTGTTTGTACTCACAATTCATTCAAAGGCATTAATTCACTATTTGATAGTCAAACGCAAAAACTGTAATAATTATATATATTTTTATATTTAAATCTATAAATTAGTTTATTTCAAAGTTATTTTAATTGGTTCTAAATATAAATTAGACCAAAAAAATAAGAAAAACAATAATATTAACATATGATTAGCTAAAAATTATTACTTAATGCCAATTAAATGTTCAGAAAATGTATTGAACAAAATCGATAATTTATGACAAATCTATGCAAACAATTAGAATTAGAGAATAAACATAAAGTAAACGAAATTATATTTTCTGAAAGAATTACAATAAAAACTATATTCGTATTACAATACAAATATATTATTCTTTCTGTGCATATAAAGTAATTATAGTAAGGAATAATAATAGTAAGACTACATTACAATTATATGCTAATACTGTACAACGCAATGGCTATAAGGGCTGTAAGGCCTGTAATGCCTGTATGGCTAGTCCATACTGATAGTCACGCAATGCCAACAGTCACGTGAAGTTATATATTATCCAAACCACTAAAACCCATGAATTGTTAAGTGTTGATCAATTGGTAACCAGAATAGAGCTGGAGATCATAAAAATTCATCCGTGAGTTATATTGAATTTGATTCAAATAAATTTGTTTTTGTTTCGCTAACAATTACTACGGGGTCATTCATCTATAACAGCGGCCGGTTCCTTTTCGCACACATTCAACTCATATTTTATTATTCGTCAATTCAAACAATATTTGATGTGATATATTTAATACTATATTAAATAAGCAATTGGCTCTGGGTATTATCAATGTGAATATTTGATATTGAAAAAAGATATTATGTTTGATATAATTCTATATATTCTACTTAAGGCCAGAACTATGGCATAAAAGCAAAAGTTCTCAACAATTTTGAGTAACAAATAGAGAGATAATATAAATGGTTTTTGCCCTCAAAATATCAGCTTTGCTGCACAACAACCGCATAAATAGTGTTCATATAAATACTGTATATATTTTTATTTCAAATATGCCTGTAATCAGAATTAATACATATTCTTATATACCGGTATATATTTTATTTCATTTATTATTTATTAGTAATAATAACTCTAACACTATATTGAATTAATTTCCAGATAAGAATAGATATGTTATTAGATTTTTAACGCTTTATACTTATTCTGTATTATATTTCAATTATTTTTTGATAAAAAAGGAGAGAAACTCACTTTCGATGTGTTATTTCGATCTAAATATACAGTAATTTGTAGTAAAATTTTATTTTCAGCGCCATATGAGAGCACATACACACATACGTACAGTGCAATGGAGAAAAGCGAAAGTAGATTTATTATATTAGCACATATACAGTACTGGCTATGGGTGTGGAATCGGGAGAGAGAAAGAGAGAACTTATTGATCCGAACTTAATATATTGCAAATATTGTCGACTATTTTAAAAAAAAAGTAGCTGTGCCTAACTAGAAATGCTCACTCGATAAGCACTCGTATGTTAAGCTTTAAATGCAATGGTAGGTGCGGTTCACGGGAATGAAAATGAAAGGACGATTACGTATGTAATGCAGAGACAGTATATGTGTGAGTGAGTGAGTGAGGAGAGAGAGAGAGAGAGAGAGAGAGAGAGAGAGAGAGAGAGAGAGAGAGAGAGAGAGAGCACAAGAAAGTGAATTTCGGGAAAATACTGAACACAACACAACTGCAGGAAAAAACAAAATTCAGTTTTTCATTAGGACTCAAAACTGGAAGAGACCTAACCGTTCATTCATTCGTCTGGTTATCCTCTCATTCAGTATTTGGAAATTAATGCTTAGATTTGGAAACAGTTGGCTCTAGTGTTTGAATGTCATACGTCTGTGTGTGTGAATCAGATTTGCATATTTCACAATTCTAGTGCCCCTTATCTTCTATGTCGAACAGTAGTCTGAAGTTGAATACAAAATAAAAAAAATGACCCCCGTTTTCATCAGTCAATCGTGAAATAGTATAATCTTTATGAGAGAAGGGGTAAGAAATAGTCAACATAGCAGAGACGGGGAGTGTAGGGCACAACTGCAATGCAGAGTAGGGACAGGCACAATGTTAGCAGCATATATTGCTATTCTGAAGTTGACAAGATATGATAGAAGGCATACCTTCAGCTAATATACATTTTTAAAGCTATCCATTAATTATGAAATTTTCTTTGGTTTTTGTCTTTTAGGCAACTCATCGATAATCGTTAGAAATTAGTTATTGATTCGCGTATCGCATGTTTACAGGCTTTCAAACGAGAGTTTAGTTTAAAATTCATTGCAAATATTGTGCCCTTTAGGACACTGTGCAGTGTATTGTCTCTATCGTTTCGGTGATCATTCACACATAGTATATGAGACACATTGAGCCCAACCATTACCACCTGCTCATTACTACCCCCTTTGTGCGTTCACTCTATAAGGCCTGTTATATATTTGGCTGCTTTGAGGGGAAGGCATAGAAAAGAGAGAAAACAGAAATAATGAGACACTAAGAGAGGGATGAAAGAGAGTGAGCGTTAGTCAGCGGCAGATTTGGTGGGGGCTGACGGCCTGACGGCTGCCAGCGTTTTGCTTAGAAACGCGCGCATGTGGTACGTGCACAGGAACAGCACAGACATATAGATTGAACGCGCGTTCCTCACTGATCACCGGTTTGGCTATAATATGTGCACAAATTATCTCCCCTTCTCTTTTGAGAGTAGCACGACCAAGGTAACATTACATGAGCACAGAGCACATGGCTTGCACTCAATGTTAACGTTCACCCCAATAGACATAGACTCTGTTGTCGGCATATACTCTAAAATACTCACAGATTCAGACGTACTCTACAATACTGAGTGCACACACACTGTATACTCACTGTTAATGTAAATTTTAAAGTGAGTCCAATTTATAATAACAATGGTTTGGTTCAGTTCCCCCTCTAAAGAACACGTAGTCTCGACCTTATTTTTAAGCTTCTTCTGCACTGAATTCTGGCGGCTCTCGTCATTCACAACTAGAATGTGGCCGTCGTTTGCCACGTGTTGGCTCGTGTTGTGCCTGACTATACACCAATACGTCATATAGTTATTCAGATTATGTGTTGAGAAGAATCTCCTCCTTTGAGTAAAAGAACAACGAATAGGCCTCTGAAGCCTTGGCGCTGGTTTAGAGCGTGTGTGAGCTTAAAGATGTATCGAGGTAATTCACGGCTATGCTCTCCGCTTGCACTGAAGCCGAACCATTTGACGTGAGTTTGCTATTGCCTTACATTCTTGCTCTCTCTCTCTCTCTTTCTCTATCTCTAAACAAGGGGTCACTCACTCGACTCATAGCCTTCCAAAAGTTGATGTGAGTCTCGGTATATATTAGTGCCATTCCGTCTATGATGTGATCAGTCCATTAAGTTAACGGTTCTTCCAAATAGAGTGCACAGAAAACGAGAGTAAGTCATACCAACGAAACTTTATTGCAGTTTTCCCGACAAATAAATGACTCGAAATGGAGAAAAATCGGCTGATATTTAATATAACTCTAATATATTTAAGTATTATATAAGTTATGATATGTTTCACAAAATGTTATATTTTTATTATTCCTAATATAAAACACGATTTATGTGAAAGTTCTCTCAAATTATTATTATTATTGTTTTGTTTCGCATAACATTGGTGTTCATTTAGGATTGAATCCAGCTCATGTACAGCCTTCAAAATCTCAATTGTGTTGTGAACTCTGTCTGACACTTGTGCACCGGTGCTGCTCTATCACCTCAATCTACAAAAAGACCAGAAATTTGGTAATATTTTTAACAGTCTTTCATCTCATCATATATTTTGTTAAACACATTATATGTTTATGAGTTCTTGTATTATATCTGTTGGCTCACTGATCAGGCCTGACATTATCAGTGCCAAACCTAGAGATGATGTAAACTCATTTATGCATTTCGTGAAACTTGATTAGTATTACACAATAGACTGATTCCTGAATACACTGTAAGTTTCCTATCATTTGCTGTTATTATAACTAAAAACTCAAACATTTTTTGAAAACAGATTTATTTTACAATATATTCAATATTTGATATATTTTTGGTTCGTCTCTAATGAAACCAATAGAGGGATGAATTGGCCTTTGATTTCAGACGAACTTTTTAACTCCGCTTTATTGATAAAGAGGAGTATTTCGTTTTGCCAAGGTATCCCTACCCCACCAAGGTAGGAAAGGAAAACCCGACAAACAAGGGTCTTTGTAGGCAAAGGCTGGAGAGAAGGGTCTCTGAAGGGATAGTGCCGAGAAAAAGGTCCCAGTAGTGATAGTTTGGGAATCAAAGCTATCCTGGCAAAATAAATTTGTATGACTTAATTAACTAGAAAGCGGAGTCAACATAATACTGCACAGTCTTGTTTCATATGGCTATTCTTTCATCAGTGAACTGGACATATGTGTGCTTCCAATCAGAATGAATGCCAACTTCACTGTGAACTGCAGGCACAGAACGACACAATTGTCCCCTCACTGCTCACTCACTCACTCATTCAGGACTTTCAGTCCCCGCACTCTCGAACTCACATACTCTGAGGCCTTTGTGGAGAAACACTCACAGATGGAAAAGCCCTTTTGCACGCGCCAGACACGCGCGCTCGTCGGTCCCAATGGCGAAAAATGCACCGGAAGCCGTCTGAGCTCAGATTAGGTGCGCTGTGCCATAGAGTGAATGAGTCTGTGAGGGAAACGTAAAATTTTTTGCTGCAATAGTTTTCTATCATATTTCCAATATAAGAGGTTAAGCGCAGGACAGTCACAGAGCACAGGCAGAGCTCAACACTCTCTCACAAAAGTTACATTTTTGGGGTTTGTTTTCATCATATATATCATGTTCTCTATCCTATGGAACAGGAATTTCCCAGAGCACAGGCAACAGCAGCACAGGAATGGCACACCTGGTGCATACCTACTTAGCCAATTGTCCTGACAAAATGCTGGCTCATTTTTAACTCCGATTTGTTGATAAAGAAGAGTATATAGTTTTGTTGCCCTTTACTCCCCTATCAACACGTCTCTGTTGGATTGTTTTAAGGTCTCTGCAGGGATATGCTAAAGAAGGATCTCTGTAGGGATAGGTTGACGGTAATATGCTTGGAAGGGTTTCTGTAGCGATAGACTCAGAAAAGGGTCTCTGTCAGATATGCTGGAGTGAATAATCTCTGCTGGAATTGGCTAGAGGAAAGGGTGGCTATAGGGATAAGGTATAAATCAAAGCTACCTGTATAAGAAAATAAGTAAATTTGTACCACTCATTAGTCTGCAAAGAAGAGTTAAAAGAATACTGTGCAACCTTGTTTCTCTGTTTATTTGTCTACTGATAAACGAATTTTATTAACGAATTCAAATAATTGCATAAAAATTATTTGTCTTAAGCATATAGTACAGACTTATGGTATGTATCAAAAGTCAATGCAATAGTGTTTGTCTTTAAAATCGAATTTGAAATGGAGTTAACCCTTATTTTTGATTTTCTTGCAGATTATCCAGGTTTATAAATATAAAACGAAAATTAACTATAATTTTGAACTCTATTGGAAATCCGATTCAGTTGACCAACAATTCAATCGATCTGAATGTCAACTTAATTGCATTGCCTTTTGATACCTATTTATAAACTGTAGCTTTGCTTAAAAACACTATTTATTTATTGGTTTGCATAAGATTTATAAAGAATTTATATAATGTATGTGCCCTATGTGTGCCCTACTCTCCGTGTTCACTCCGTTGCCTCGATGTGTAGATCCAGTACCATAAGGCACGCGGTGAATGCCAAGAGCTAAGGCCTTATTCACAGACGAATTGATGCCGGAATGCGAATAAAAAATAGGAAAAGAAAGGAATGAAAACTTAAACCTATTTATAATAATTTTATTTTATATGTAATATATTTTATTTTAGATTGAATTTGTGTGAGAAGTGAACTGAAAAAAATAAAGTTCGGAAAAGTTTGTATAAAGTTATATATATTATATATAAGGGATAAAAGAAAATACTATCTGTGCTGAAGCGAAACGAGAGGAGAAAATGTCAGCAAATCTGTCAATTAAGACGCGAAGACTTAGTATTGATCTGAAAGTTCGTATTACGAAGAATATGTAAAGTCAGACAAATGTTACTCATTTTAGACTCAGCTCTCTTTACAAGTGGAGTATATAATTTCGTTCTGAATCCATATGTTCAAGCACTGTCATAAAAGTGTCACAAATAGTGTCAGACCATGTTAAGTAGAGATGACCAAGGTACCCCCTTCTCAGGATTTTAAGCTGGGGTCATATACTTAATATGGGTTAAAAATGTGGGCAAAAAATTACCCATACCCTGGATTCACCGGAACTCCTCTTCATTATCAAAGCGAAGTCAAAAATCATTCACCCATTATCCCGACAGCCACTATCACGACAGCCATTATCCCAACAGCCATTATCCCGACAAGTTTAGTCTTATTCCATAGACTTACGCTTATACTGTTACCATAGGCTCAAGTGCAACATAATGACTGTTGGGATAGTCGTTTTCGGAATGGT
Source organism: Eueremaeus valkanovi (assembly GCA_034693305.1). Classification (NCBI taxonomy): domain Eukaryota; kingdom Metazoa; phylum Arthropoda; class Arachnida; order Sarcoptiformes; family Eremaeidae; genus Eueremaeus; species Eueremaeus valkanovi. The sequence continues at coordinate 20,243 of JAQIWA010000177.1, read as the reverse complement.
TTTTGTTGAGATAGACAGTCGGGATAGTGGCTGTCGGGATAGTGTACTCCCCCAGTCAAAAATATGATTCCTTACTTTGATTCGATTGTGAATATTCAACCATGTTAATCAAATCAAACCAAGACTTCCTATACTCTAATATGGTACGAATATTTCAAATGTGGAAAGCAGAAGTTAAGTAATACTGGTTGAATCTTGTTTCTCCTTATATATAAATTTGAATTTTTGGTATAAAATATATAAAAAGATTTCGCTTTAAGGAAAAGAAAGGAATGAAAAAAGAGAAGAAAATCTATGTTTGAAAAGTATTTTCAATGATGAGTAGGATATAGAGAAATAGAAAGATCCTTTTTATTTAATGATCTTCTCTATCAATTCAAAACTATACCTCACTATCAGTCAGTTTTTTTTATTGTCATCTTATTTCAGACTTTTATTTCATATACAGCTATAATAGAGTGAACGCAATGATCCAAATATCTGATAGAAGACTACTATTAACTACTATTTGGGCCTTTGGTTATTAGTGAGTGAATACACTTCAAAATACGTGATATTCAGAGCACAGCAGAGAAGACTGTTAGAGCTGTTAGAGCTTAAAGCAAATGATAGGAATTCTTACAAAAACTTTTTAACTAAGACTTTCTGAGGAGAGAGGAGAGTGAGTGAGTGAGTGCGTGAGAGAGAGAGAGAGAGAGAGAGAGAGAGAGAGAGAGAGAGAGAGAGAGCTTCTATATTTGGCCGACTATAATAAGCTCTTCAATTTTATCTTCAATTTTAGCTTTTCTTCGATTTTATTTTTCCTCATTTTCTTTTCTTTTTCTTTTTTGGTTATAATCATCACTGGAGAAGATAATTGATCCGAAGTAATTGACCCGAGTAATTCTTTTTTTTATTGTTATTCATATTTTCATTTACAGTATTATTTCATTGACTTCTTTCAGCGAATGTGGCTCTGGTTTGGATTGACATTAATTCTAATGATTTGTTTTCATTTCTAACAATAAATGGATTTTATTTCAAATAATTATTAAAAAAATATTTTAATTTACACAAAAAGGACTCAGTTTTTAATAAAATTATAAAATATTTACTTTTAATAAAAACTTAAAACAAATTCAAATTTAGATTTGATTAAAACAAATGCTAAATACGATTCATAAGTATATCATTTAAAAGTGAGATACGAAGAGAGAAAATATATTAGAGTTTATATAAATCAGAATATTTTAAACCTAATTATCTTTATCTATCATTTCATAGAGAAATATCGTGACTCTAATTATGATATTTTCTAAAAATAAATTGCATTTCATTTGAAGAAAACTTTTAAAACAATTTGAAAATTTGATTAACACTAAAACCTCACATCAAATGAATGAATCAGAGAATAAATGAGAATAGGAATTGAAAAATGTTTCGGATCATTATTATTCCGTATAATTAAGTTCTAAGAGAATTATATTATTTAATGAGTTCTTCCTATAATTAAACACCAATTTTAATGATCAGATCGTAGTTTACACATGAAAATAGATTACCTGTAATCAATTTGGAAAGTTTTTAGAATTTTGTTTAATAGTCCAAACATTTTGCATAACAGTATTCAAACAACTATAGACTTATTTATAAAATCCTTTTTTTCATTACATTGTATTCGTATGAAAATTATATAACAAAAGAATATTTGAATCATTTTGCTTGAATAAAAAGTGCAGTGATAGGCAATGCGGGGTATAGAGGGTAACCCCCTGTGATTTTGGTTGAGGCATACCCTCTCTATTTTTCGAAGTTTTTGAGGAAAAAAGCGCGAAAATGGGGCACTTTTGGCCCTCAAAAGTGATTCATTGTACCCCTTTTGGCAAAATTTTTGGCTTACCCTCCCTGTCGTCAGACCCATTGCCTATCTCTGGAAAAGTGACATTTATTCATAGAAATTGTACCAGGTCTGTCAGAATTATTCAATTCTCAGAATTCAATGTGATGTCGACAATACGTCTATCACTCACTTTTCAAATCAAATGATATTAAACTTTCAAAATTCAATTCCTTAGCTCTGTATCATTAAAACTGATACCGATTTCAAATTCATTTCTATCGACTGCTGAGAGAAAAATATCCGATATTTCCATAAAAAGGTTTTATATCTTATGTAAAGACATTTCAGATATTTTGGATTTGCTTTAAAATAAACTCAATTTTCAGTTTCAAATACTAATATGGAATTCATTTTATTTTCAAATTAATTAATAATCAGTGTTCAATGCACTTTCAGATCAGGCTGGCCCGGCTTAGTTTAGAAATAAAAAGACGAGACGAAGAACAGAGCAAGGTGAGGTTCTTAGGACATTTTGCAAATTCTAAAGAGTGAACCTAAGCCTCCTGGTCCAAAACGGATTATATTCTGGTTTACTTAATAAATTTTAATCTATACGAGTACAGCTCATTGACCAGTCATTTAGTCCATCTCTTTCTTTATTTCAAATATATATTAATAGACATTGAAATTTAATAAAGATGCGCCAGGGTAGAGGGTAGAGGGTAGAGGGTAGAGGGTAGAGGGTAGAGGGTAGAGAGTAGAGAGTAGAGAGTAGAGAGTAGAGAGTATAATAGAGGCTAGAGGGTAGAGGTCAGAGGGTAGAGGGTAGAGAGTAGAGGGCAGAGGGTAAAGGGTAGAGGTCTAGTCGAAATACCCCCTTAGAATTTTACAGACTACCTTGAGGTTCTCTATAGTTTAGGTCAGACACTCCAGGAATTGACAGTTTGAGCAGAATTGATGTGTCAGTCATAAATCATAAATGATCATGGTCATTTCAAACATTAATTTGGAATTTTCTGTCGAATATTTTAATTCAAAAATAGATAATTCCCAAAGGTTATCTGAAATTCCTATACATTTAAGCATTGATTGCTTAGAATTATGTCTATATCTGACTCTACAGTATTATAAATGAAAATTTCGAAAACCATAAGAGGATATGAAATAATTTATTTTCGAGTGCACTCCACGTGAATAATGAAATTCCATATTCACGATCTTATTTAATATTATCTAACCTGGATCATTATTAATATTATTCAATCATTCATTCTATCCAGCCTACATTGCTAGCCATCAGCCTAATTATTGCACAAACCCGATGAGTTTTGGAGGTACCCTGGCCCCCTTGGATCGCTAACCGAGTCTGCCCACCTCTGCATAACAGCAATGAATGTTTATACGAATAGAAGAAGAATTTATCAATTTTTATATATTTATACAATAAAAAAAATAAAATTGTAGCCGGGCTACAATTGTTTTCTAATATAAAATCCTTGATAACAAAGAAAATGTCTATTCTTTTCATATTTTTATTGTTTAAATTAAATCACAAAACAGTTTATATAATATTTTGTGAACTTTTCTGTAATATTAAGGAAAAGATATTTTTCTAAAATATAATAGATTTGAAACAAAATATAAAACATAATCCAATCTTTGAGCTTAAGAGAGAAGAATTAATAGATAGATACTATACGTACAGTAAGACCTGGAAATAGTTCGGTTCAATTTATTATTCAGTAGTTCTGGAAATCTGTGGAAATGAGTTTTTGCTCGAATATAAGGCGATTTGCAGAACACGAATGTATAGATTGAAGTAAAACAAAACTCAATTCAATTTTTATGATATATTCACTCGATTTAGAAATCAATTCAATTTATATATCAATCTAAATGTTAATACGAAGACAATGGGTTTGAATGACAAAAGTTAAGAATTTCACAATTGATCGCAGGTTATACGAGAAAATCTAATTTTATCTGAATTACTGAAATTGAAAATAAGTTTCACTTTTATTACAGTGAATATAATGACCAGGTATTGAATTTCATATTCTTATGGATATTCCAAGAATTTAACCAGAACAGAATATAAAAGTTAAACATTCATATAAATTATTCAGGGTATTTGAGTGTTAATAAATAATCAAGCGGAACATTGGGGGTACATTGTCCTAAACTTGTATCATCATAACAGTCGCATAGATTTCTTAAAGGGTAAAAACCTCATTATTAAAACAGATTTTGACCTAATTTTATCTAAAAGTCAGAGATAAGCAATGGATCTGACGACAGGGGGGGGTCAGCCCAAAGGGGTGCAATGAATCAATTTTTTCTCTAAAAATTCCCCCTTTTTCGAGTTTTTGCCACCAAATCATCGAAAAACAGAGGGGGTCAGCCTCAGCCAAAATCAAGGGAAGGGGTTAACCCCCTCGACCCCATTCAACAATATGCTAAAAGTGATTCGACAATAATAATATGAATATAAGGTTGAGTCCAGAAAGTTGGACGAATAAGGATTATAATAAGAGGAGTTTAGGGCAACAATCGATTTGAATACTTATAGAGATATCACTTGAAACCAGTTTTATTGTTCCGACGGCAGAAAAGCTGTTCTAGCAAAACTTTGAAATCATTATCATTTAGACGTCACAAGTATTCAAATCATTTCTTTTTTGTCTTTTCAAACTAAAACTATTCAATGTTTGCTAATAAGCCATCCAAATGTCAAACTTTCTGAACTCTACCTGACTTTATAGACGACTTCATTAGATTGGTCTTCAATGATCCACAACATTTTTAAAAATATGTAAAAACCACAAATAAAATATTTTTGATAAAATGCTAATTAACTGAATCGTAATTTTCTTAATATTATCTAAATTTTGATATAAATTATATAATAATAACATAAATATTATAAAATAAGGTCACTTCTAGAAGATTCTGGATAACCTGAGTCGAATAATGCTCCTCTCTTCTTGGAAAGGTTACTGATGTTACCTTGGTAAAGGGATGATAAAAACAGAATTGCATTCCTACAGTTGCTAGAATCGATTAATCGATCTGAACCCTTGCCCTCTCGCAATGTTAAGCTTGATCATTATCTCATGTGTTTATTCAGATTAAAATGAAAATATTTTCAGAGACTTTCGCATAAAATCAATAAATGACAAAATGTTTTACTTCCAGAAGTGTGTGATTTGCATAAAATTTTTGCATTTAATTAAAAAATATTATTTAAATTAAGTTTCTGTTAATAAGTACCACAGCTTTGCTTCAGATTTTAATTAAAGTTGAAATGTTTTAAACGGATTATTAGATGAGTTTATAAATTCGAAAACAAATATTGGTATTCTCTGCCATAATATTGCTTACAATATATGTGTTAATTAATAGGAATAATAATAATAATATTATTATTTATAATAACAGTCGAACAAAAAGGTCGACAGAAAGGCATTTATAGCAAATAGAAAGGAGTGTCGACTTATGAAAGCATTGTTTGTTTAATATTAGTCACAAAATATTGTATGATTTAGTTAAGAAAACTCGGAAAATGACCCGGCTTAAAATTTAATAGATAAAAACGAGCAACATGGTCGGTTCCCAATTCTATGGACAATACAAAATTCTATGTAAGATTAATGGATTAATAAATATCATTAGGGTAATCGCCCAATTTAGCTGCATGCCGATATAAACTGAATTAACCCTACAGTAACTGCCGTTCAATCTTCACAAAATGTATAACTATTTGGCCTCTCTCTAGGATAATGAAACGTTTTTATCATTAATACCCACAAACATTTTATACAAAGCAGAGATAGGCAACAGGCCTGATGACAGGGGGGGGTAAGCCACAAATTTTGGATAAGAGAGGTATAATGAATCACTTTGTCCTCTAAAAAGCGCCCCCTTTTCGAGTTTTCGCCTCCAAATCATCGAAAAACAGAGGGGGTCAACCTCGAAAAAAATCTCAGGGGTTATCTCCTGTAGCCCCATTGCCTATCTCTGATACAAAGTCTCTTCCTTGCTGAAGTTTAACATTTAAATAATGAATGGGTGAATCATTGTATACTTCATTTATCTTCGGTTGCATTTTGATTATAGAGTTTACCACTAATACACTAATAGAGTAAAGCATAGATTTTATTCTTGGTCAGTACATTCAATAATAGCGATATTACCAGAAAATTACTTTATTTCCTCTTGGTTTCTGGCTTAAAAGTATCTTTATAGTCATCTTATATTTGAATTAAAAGAGGGTTTTTGAATTCAGGGACGGGTCAAATGAATTTTTAAAGATCTGACTATTGGGCCTAATTTGCACTAAAATCGAAATTTGGAAATTGAATATCTCGTGAACTACACGGGTTAGAAACGTGGTTCAAACTGCAAACTCAATCATTTTTGAATACCAATCGATTCAAATAGCGATGGAATCGAAATAATCAACTGGATCAGCACTAGTGGGCACCATTTGGGCAGCAGTCCTTTGAATTTCAATTCATTTCAGTGACTAAAACAGAGAATCGATTGCTTCTTATTCGGGCGAAAAGTCTTATTACTTATGTTTATATAAAATAATACTGAGTTTGAAGTTATAAACAAATAATAAGAAAATTATCACAATTTCTATGTTATTGTGAAGTTTTAGATAATATTTTTGTTTTTGCAAGTTTGCCGAACACAGCCTTATGCAGGGTGATTAGTTGATTGCATACAAATTCAATATTATAAAGCAGGCTTGATAGTTGTCAAGGAATATTTATTTTTAATAGGTTTAATAAATACAGTCAACACTCGATTTTATCCCTGACCTCGGTCAGCGAGATTGAGGGACAAAATCAAGCGAGGGATAAAATCGAGCGGAAATTAGTATAGATTTATAGTACAGTCGGCTAGGATTATTGAGGGATAAAACCGAGTGAGTGATAAATTTGAGAGGGATAAAATCGAGTGTTGAGTGTATAATATAATCACTGAATAGTGAATGATTCCAATTGACCGCTCATTAGCCGAGTCTATAGACGCCCTAATAATACTGGCAAAATATATCCAACAGAACTCATGTAATTATTTCGGATAATAATTACTTCACTTTCAATTTGAGTAATTCTATCTATTAGTGACCTGGGCTCTTTACAATCTATAGTCTTCCAGAGCTTTCAGTATTCATGATCTCTTCTACAGTAGACTTCTGAGCAATAGATTAATTGTTGAATTTGTCTCTCTTTTGAGTCAAACAATTCCTATGCGATAGCAGACAGTTTCGGTTATTTATACGTTTTGTATGTCTATTAACCCTATTTCTGATCAATAATTTCACAGATCATAACAAATACAGTATAATAAGTTATGATCGCATGAAAACTCTAATTGTTTGACCCTTATATTGAAGCTTGGTCTTTCAAAGGATAGATTAAAATAGAGAGTGAATATTATATTTTTCATGTCTCACAATCATTACTCTCTTTTGGTTGACATGTCTGTGATTACGTTGATTACAATTACATGACATAAAAGAAAACAAATAAAAATTTATATTTTCTCAGACTTGACATTCAGTAGATGGTTGAACAACTGGCTCATACTGTAATTGATTTAATCTTGCTGCTAGAAAATAGAAATGATTGGCATTAGACATAAGATCGCAAATGTGTGACCAGTAATAGGGAATCACTCGAAGAATAATAATTGGAGTGAAAAATAAATTATAAACTAATGTGTTGTATGCGAGCAAAGAATAAATAAAAAAAGGCTAAACTTTAACATTTTCAGCACAACATTAATGATTAATTTTTATTACATCTCTGAACACAATAAAGTCTAAAATCCTGAAAAACTCATTTATTTTGAAATTTCACATTTAATTTTTGTTTTATCTGGTAATTAGCTGCCAGTCCTCACACATAACGACTATGTATTAAAATTATATTATATTCTGCTTTTTTAAAATCTAATCTGACTTTTAGTTTGAAATGTTTCTGTTTTAATGGTTTTGTTTTTTATGAAATAAAATCACTGATTCTGAATATTTTGTTTTTGTGTATAGTTTTGCTCCTCTTCTTAGAGCACTCTTATTGTATACTAAGTATGTGAATGCAAATGAAAATTATTGATATTTCCATCAGAATATTCAGAACATTCCGAATGCAAAACATTTTTTGTTCTATTTTTTCGTTGTTATCAGTAAAACAATTCTTCTTTTATTCATAGTATAGAAGAAGAGATAACTCTTACGGAAGATATGAAAAATGGTTTTCTCAATAAAGAAGAAAAAGAATTGTTAGAAAACACATCTAAATATGAATTTTTAAAAATTCAGACAACAGGTAATCATTTTATTTTTGTGCTTTTGCTTCCAACCCAATATATAGAGCAGAAAGTGTATTGTATTGATAGAAATGTTGAGTTCATTGCATACAAGAGTAAAATAGTAGAGAAAAGGACTTGAATTTATAGATATATAGATGTTATGTAACTTTTTAGAAGCAAAAAAATATTAAATATTAATATTTATATTATTCAATTCAATATGAGTTGAACACTGGCTTTGCCTTAAGCACAAGTATGAAAGTAAAAAGCAATCATTTTTTTTCTTTGGATAAAAGTCTTTATTTTTGCTAAAAAGTTAATGAAGTTTTAGGCTTCGGTAAAAAATTAGTAGCGAATGAAGACTACAGTAAAGTATAAGATATCTGAGATAAGGCTATAAATTTTGTTGCATATAATGTAATATTAGATAATTATAATAATAATTAAAAATTAAACTTAATTTAAGGAATGCATTCATGTGTTGAGTCGATTATCTCGCGGTTCTCTCTCTCTCTCTCTCTCTCTCTCTCTCTCTCTCTCTTACTCTATCTCTCTCTTAATTTCATTCTCTTTATTATTTCAGTACATTCTCTATTCATATAAATTTTGAGCATAATTTTCAATTTTATATAAATGCCCTTTATCTTTTTTACTTCTTTTTCTTTTATCTCTACTCTATTATTATTTTGTTTAATTATATAGACTTTAATTTTAAAAATAAATTCCGATATGAACTGTAAATTTTGATTATTCTCCTGAAAGATCTGCTCCTTTTATGGCATAACATATAACATATATAGTGTTAAGTGAACGAGAAATACGCTTAACATTTGGTGAAAGTTCAATGTTTGTGTCAAACTAATATTATATAAATTTTAATTTCGTTACTCATATTTGGAAATTAGGAAAATATGAAAAGACATGAAAACGAGTGATCTGTTCAGTGTATGCGTTCTGTTGCCAATGAATATGCATTCTAGAGATGAATGAAATGCATTTTAAACGAGCGAATAGTGTGTGTGAATGGCTGTGAATCCGTTTTTTAAAGACAATATTGAATGACAACCTGTGCTCTGGAATGCATTAGTCCAACGGCTTAGTTGTGCTGCACATCTCTATGATCTGAGCAGTGAGTAGTGTGAGTGAGAGGAAAGGGAATACAAGTATTGTGAACAGTAGTGCATAGACTATACGGAAAACAATATATTTTAGTGCTATAGCTATGAGATGTGCAATACTGCTAGCAATGAAACCTACATTACTGTGTGTTAGGCTATGCTCTGCTGTGCCCTCTCATCTCATCTCCTCATCCTCTCTCTCATTCACTGCCAACTTGTGCCGCAGTATTGATTTTAATGCGGGAATGGATGCGAGGGAATGCTGTAGTCATGACAACGAATGGTTCATCCGTTTCGTTGGAAACTCTGTGGCACTGAAAATAATGATGGCTTTGGGCAGCACTGGCTTTGGGGCCTGAGATGCAATTCGACAATAATATTGGGTCTGAAGTCGACTAACTTGTGTTTCGGCCAAAACCAATAGGACTGACATTTTCATACGTGTGCTCTGTTTGCTATACATTAGCATATATTCTAAACTCATTTGCTTTCACATCACTGAACAATCGATTTGATGCTAAATCCAAACAATTTATTCTTTTTCAGTATTAAAACATAGAAATAAAATATAATAAAAATAACTTTATTTAGAGAACAGTATTCTATTGACTATACTATAGTCACTATAGCCTTGCAAATGGCATAGACTTATTGCCAATAGTTTTGTTTAAGCAGTTTATTCTTCATTAAATTTATTTATTCTCCAATTTTCTACTCTTTATTCTGACTTAAACTCTACACAACTGTATAGAAAAATACGTTGAATTCATTTTTTCTTATATTCAATACAATTTCGTTTAAATCTCTCTCTTTTTTTCTATTTATGTCATGAATTGAATCAAAGCTGTACTGCATTTGAAACGAAACATATTTTATATGAGAATAAGGAGAGAAAATATAAATGAATTTTCACTATTATTTAATAATAACATTTTAGGAAAGGACTGGATTCTGATTCCCGTTCTATCAGCACAAGAGCAGCAAAAAGAAAATGAGATTTTATTTTTCTTAATAGTCAGCTCTTCACTCAATTTTCTATATATTAAAGTTAAGCCTAAATGTCTGTCTATCGTATACCAGACTCATAGAAATTTTTGAAGACAGGGCACAAACAGATCCGCACACATACACACGTGGAATGCCAGTGGTTGTCCGCCTTTCTCATGTTTCCATCTCACAGATGGTTTGGGCAATGCCTAACCGAACAGAGTATTGCTCTAATAAATTAATAATCTATTGCTATCTCTTATATCTCTTATCAAATTTCCGCAGAGAAGCTCTACTCAAATAAAGTGAGACACGAATGCACTGAAATGAATGCAGGCTTCAAATGATGAACTCTTCTACCCGTTTATATAGTATGGATGTATGGATCGCATATGCAGTACAGTATACCAGTGCCGAGTATACCAGTGCTGTAAGCATAGGCACCAATGCCAGCATCCAATCGATTCTTTCTTCAGTCGCTCCGAACGCTTCACTATAGTTGAGACCGATTTGCAACAACCCTACCATATATGCTGTTCCCCAGAGCCCTGTGCTAGCATCTGCACCTACACACATACAATTCTACATTGCATAACATACCAGTGCTCTCTATTTCGATCAATAATTCTGGAGAAATCATTTCAATGCACAGTACAGTACGAGCGGTGAGAAAGACTTGATTTCCCTCTTATTATAAATTCCTCGACATTTGCTGTTATACTAAAGTGAAAGTTTAAATTTTGCTCCTTTTCCATTCTACTCTTTCACTACCAGTGCTCGCTATCTCCTTGCCTGTGCACATAGCTCTCGCTAACCAACTGAATTGAAATTTTAAAAAAGCACAGTTAGATCTCCTCTGTCTGACTTCTGACAATCTGCTTGACTGAGCTATTGTTCTAACTGTAAGACATGTCACACAATAGCGGTTTGACTTTTGCAGTAATAGTATTTGGGCTTCAAATTCAGGCTTATATTCAACACAAGTAATAAACTTTATTATTCTTTGTTATGCGTTCGCCAACATATGCACTGTTAGTACTACCAGTGCATAATGTATTGCAATGGATGGCAAAGACAATAGAAGATAGAGAATTGGTTCTACTCTTGTCCTGTCATAGACATGTCTTATGGGAAAAGATGGTAAACCAAGAACGATGAGATGGGCTCACCATTGGGAAAACAATGACGATGCCGGTGCTGCTGCTGGTGCTGTGACTGACTGGCAGAGCACCAGCTTATGTCTGTATTCGATTAATTTATTAGATGCCAACACACATAACACACATAACAATACATTGCCTCCAAAGGTGAACACATTTGTATCGATCCCTATGTACTATACAGTTCTCTACAATACCTATGCTCTACCAGTCCTTTCATTACATAACCCCTTGTATTGTATTGTTCTATACTTTTAATTAAATCCTTAAATATTTTAGTGATTTTTATAATTATTTCTAATCGTCTTTTGATTGCTTTATTATAAACACGAAATTTATTAATACTTAAAATACTTGACTTTTAAATACATGCTAGCACTGGCCCCACCTTTTTTGCTTGTTATAAGTTACCTTATTCTGTAGATTACCTGCCATATACTGTATCTGCACTACTATTATATCATATTGTCAGCACAGCTATCCTAATGAATCGGATGATTATTCAAATTTAATGAATTCGGATCTCATTAATCAACAAATAGTCAAATCATTGAAAATTAATTATTTCCAAAATAATTATAGAATTAAATTATGATTAGCATGCAAAAATGACTCATATGTGCCTGGTCATGTTTGGCAATAATTGTTCAATTAATTGAAAACAATTAAATGAATAAAATTCTTAGCATCAGGGTAGTAAGACTTTCTTTTGCATTACACAGTATTAGCAAAATTCTATTTTTTGACATAAGTTTTAGATTCTATGACAGCATTTGTTGTACAGGTACAATTTGATGGGTTAAATGAAAGTAATCAGTCCTAAACATGTTTATAATAATTTTGCATAAATTATAAAAAATAATTTTTAATTTCAAATTTTCAAAAGAAGTAATGAAAAACATTGCTATAAAGTTCGCCTTTTTTTTGAGTAACTTTATTGAGAGAAAGGAAATTAAGCGAAAATATAAAATACTGAAAGTCTGCACAGTCTGCACAGTCTGTATACTCTCTTTGCAATTGTTTGACTCTCTAATGAAAGTCTTTTAATTATTATTTTAACAAATTTTTTCTCAAACAGACAAAGCATTCAATCAATATTTGATTGAGTTTTTCGTTAAGTAATCACTGGATTAAACATGTATTTGGTTTCGATTCCCAAAACTAAACTTTTCTGTTGATATTGACTCCCAAATGAGCTTCAGTTGAGTTGATTTTTGTGAGCGTTGGACGAAGAAAGAGCTCTCAGTTATTCTTGACTGTACTGTACTGTACTGTACTGTACAGACAAATGGAATGAATTCTCTCTTTTAAGCTTATCTTCCAATAAGGTATCACAAAATAACAGTCAATTTCTTCTTATATTTGGTTATTATTGTATAAATGTTTGTCCGTTTGTGTTGAGTTATGTAATAGATATGAAGATTCAATGCTTTTATTGTGTAGGAAATGAATGAGGGATTGTGTGCACACATTCTGTATATTAATAACTTATAGATTTACTAAACAGTTTTCAATTGTGAATAACTTTATTAAAATAGGAACCGAACAGATGTTTACCAAAGATTATTAAATATATAAAAGTTATGCAAATCTGAACAAAATATTGTAAAATATTTTAATAAAGAGAAAAGATTTTTGATTCAATACACAAAACAAGAATTGAAGAAATTAATTGAAGTTTTTGAATAAATTTAATGATTTGTTTCTCATTTAAATGCTTATAATTTACTAATCATTCGACTTATGATTTAAAGGAAAATATATTTTATTGATATTTATGTCGAGAAAAGCAAAGAATTTGTTCTTAAGATTGATATTAAGAGAATTAAAGAATTCTTCCAAAGAATTACTTTATGTATGAGTTTTGGTGTAAAACAAGAATTTTGATGATAACAGAAAAGTTATTGCAGAAGAGAGTGTAAGAATGGATGCATCGCAACAGCACAGCCACTAAACTTGTAGTCATGTGTTTGTCTTATCCGAATCCAACATCTTTTGCACCGTTAGTCCAACAACTCCTTAAGTCTTCACTCCTATGGTTCGTCTCTTTCATTCTTTCTTTTTATTTTTTTCTCTCTTATATTCATTCAATATTATTGAGACAAGTCTTAAGTCTTGATCTGAGTCGAGGTCTCATTAGAAGGCAGTCCAACGCCAGAGACGAAACACAGGAAACGTTTGTTATCGCCAACAGTTCGCGAACCGTTATCTTCAGCTCATAGTTAAGCTCTTAGACGACTCACTGTTTGATCGATAAAACTGATGAACTTATTTAATGTGTGTGACTGAAGGTAGTATTAAACACTATATTCTTGGCCTCCTTGTCCTCTCTTTCATTAGTGATAGAAAAATTGGACTAACGATATTTTCCAAATAAAACTCGCGATTCATTGGAGCATAAAATAATTGAAACTAATTGAATGAATCAGTTTTTTTGCCAACAAATCTCTATTAATAAGTCTTCAGCAAAATATATGATAAGAGTATAGACTGTATTGAAGTATTGCTTAAATTCACTCTCAAAAGCAAAAGACTTTTTTAATGAAATCTCCGGATAAAGATTTTAATTAAAAAGTTGACTAGGAGTTATTTCAACTATTTTCTAGACTTATTCACTCATGTAATCAAGGAGAGCTTGGCTTTAGAAAAGGATATCAATGCAATAGCTTTGAAATCTTATCTTATGCCACAATTAAAGTATTGATAGCTTAATTGAATTATTGTTTGAATATAATGCACACATTATTTTATATATGGCATAATTTACGCCTATCTGTAAATTATCGGTTTTACCTCAAATTAAGTGGGATTTAAAACCAAAATAATTTACAGTAAGTTAGGAAACTTGATGTTAACTCTTTATATATGGATACAGTATTGATAAATAATTAATCATAATTTCATTCCAATCATATCCTGTATTTCAAAAATACAGTTTTAAAGTATATTTTTTGTTTAACTAATATTAATATTAATGTTATTTCTATAGAGAACTTCATTATTGCTTAAAATTGCTTTGAATTACTGAAGAGTATAATATTAATACTGTACTTGATTATTTAAAATACTGTAGATGTTTTGAAAATTCTTGATACCTGGCCACTTGAGATTGAAGTCTTTGGAAAACGTAGAATAAAAACCATTAATTTTTTATAATGAATTAAAAATATTTAAAAAAATTTATTTTACATTTTATAAAAATTTTTTCTCTCTTTAGAGAACAGAGAATATATTCGTAAAAAGTATTTATCATTTATTTTAAGATCAAAAGCCCATTTGGTTGCAGAGCCTATTTCTACACTACATTTACTGCATTTTATTCCAACAAATTATTTGTTACTCAAATCAGATTAAATTTTCTCTTTCTATTCGACTGAATCTCTCGGAAAAAGCGAATGCAATAGAACTGAATTGAATCGAAAATCTAATTTATTTTAATGATTCCCATTCAGAGTCTAATTTAACTTTTCAATAGGTTTTGCACAAATAAGTACTCCATTCAAGAGTTTAGACTAAAATAATAACAAGTTTTTTAGAGAGAGATATTTGAATAAATTGTTAAAATACTCGAAAAATTTCAATTAATTATTTTCATTTAAATAAATGTCTTTTTTAATATAGATTTATAAACTATAAAGACTTGCAGTAATTCAATGTTCAGTTTAAGTTATAACGAATTTTGTTACACAATCTTACGAATAGATTAAAATTGATCCGATTTTCTACACAAATATTGAACCGATTATTAATGCAAATAAAGTATTATTGGCTTTATTTTTGTTCTTTAATTATTTACTGTAGAATAACAGACCGTATACTGAGTATACTATACTCTATTTTGCAGACAATTCTTATTCTATTGCTTGATTATCTGTGGATTTTGATCTAGGTTATTACAAACATCACTAGCTTACCTTTGGTATAGAACATACTTTTCTTAAAAATAAAGGTAATTATTATGAATATAATAAACGTGTTTCTCATTGTTCAAAAACTCATGTATATTATGCTTAATTTCAGCCACTTTTGTATACGATGTTAACTGGAACCTAACTGGCCAACAATAATTAGGGTCGATTTAGTTACGAAATATTATTTGAAAGCTTATCTGTGTTTTTATAAAAAGCAAATTTGTTTTACACAAAATTAATGATTTTCTAATTATAAGTTAACATTAATGAGTATTTTTTAACTAAAAATAGAAGCTTGATTACATTGAAAAATCAATGTATAGCTCCGAGCACTGAATTCAGTGAAAATATTTGCCAAATGCTGTTTAGTTACAAATCTGGTATAAAATAAAATCCAATGTATTATAGCTTATGATTCTGAAATGAATGTATTGTCACTTACATCTAAAAGTCTAAATAATTTTTAATTCAAATGAATGCATAAATAAATCAAAAGAAAAACACATTAATTATTGAATACTTTTTGAATTTCTTTTGTCTCTTATTATGATTGTATCCAAACACCAATCAATAACCACTATTTCCATCTTATTTGAGCAAGCATATTAATGGTGAAGATGTACCCAGTTGTATAATATTCAAGTTTGCATTTCATTTGAATTGACCAAGCACATATTCGAGACTTTTAATTTCTCTTACTGACTGTGGCTCTAAACTTGCTTTTATTT
The DNA here is from genome assembly GCA_034693305.1 of Eueremaeus valkanovi. NCBI lineage: Eukaryota > Metazoa > Arthropoda > Arachnida > Sarcoptiformes > Eremaeidae > Eueremaeus > Eueremaeus valkanovi. The sequence goes on along the minus strand of JAQIWA010000177.1, from coordinate 4,196 downwards.
GTTCGCTTGGTTTGTATGAGTGCATGAGTCCACAACTCTATAGTAGACGTCTGTATATTCGTGTCAACCCTAATCAGGGTGATCAGGTGATAACATTTTGAACCAGGACAATTATCTAGAAATTGACAACAATCCAGGACATTTCACATAAAATCAAGGACATGTTCCAGGACTCTTTAAAAATATATTAGTTGCTTTAAATTCTACTTTGATTTGATTAACTGTTTTCGAAAATTAAATAATTACTATTCAAACAAATCCCAGCTTTTGTTAAACCAAATTCAGTCTCAAAATCCAATACATGAGACAAAACACTTGTTCAACAAAATTCATTTCTAAATTGTATTGATTGAAAATATTGTACATTTTTTGTGTTAATTATCAGTAATTTATTTACAGTATTGATATTAGCAGTAAAATCAAGGTAAAAATAAATGTGTATTATCCTGGTCAGACTCTCGTGAAACCAGGACGTCTTGTCAACCTGGCCCTGATACCAACCATCATTTCATAGGCCCCACTTATGAAACATATGGAGTACAGAATAATGATAAAGGTGAAAAGATTTCCATTTAATTGTTCACAAGAATTGTTAATTTCTTCATTTGACCCGAATGAAATGCTCATCTCTCAATAATTGAAGTTCACCCAAATTCGTGGCAACTTCGAAGTTCAAAATGTGGCTACGATTATGGTTTATAAGGGGTAAGATTGTGTCCAGAGTCAATTCTAAACAGAAAATTCACCCATATTCGTTTGATCTAAGTAGGTCATATTTAATTTAATGGATTCAATGAACTTGTCTGCAAGATGTGCAAGACCATATTGATGTCATAGCATAGCCCCTATGGGTCTACGACACAGTGAATAACTTTTGTTTGGCTCCAATTCCTTATTATTCTTATTTTGTTCTCAAATATTAACGATTTCTTGCAGTAATAGAGCCATTGAGTGCAATCGACAGAACTGTCGAATCGGTGGTTCGGGAGCTCTTCGTCTCTCATTCATTGAGTCTCTCTCTCATTGTTAATATTAAGCGACACTAAAAGTCAGAGATTAACCGATATTTACTGTTATACTGAACTATAGGTGAAGTTCAGACATTCAGACATTCATTTTTATTTATAGTTATTATTATTTTTATTGCTGTTATTATAATAAATAAATTCCATTCCTTTATATGAGAAGAAAAATTATAGCTTTGAATAATTGATTGCTTTTCTTATTATATGATTTTTGTGCCATTTATTTGATTGTAAAGAATCTAATCTTAATCGCGGAATAATTGAATGCATTGAACGGCTTGAATGGATTCGGATCATATTTGATAGTTTAAAATATCAATCGAAATATTATGCCCAATGTATTCTACATATAGAACCCTTGTCAATTCTCCCGAGAGTAAGAGCACCGTCAAGTAAGACTATAAAAAATAAAGATGATCAAGCTCTTTGATTGTATAGCCATTATATAATGTGTGATTACTATACTGTTATCTTTTCATCACAATTGAAACTTGATCAGATATTTGAAAGAAATAATATTTTTATTTTTCAAACTGTAATTTTTGTGGAAAATTCAATGATTATGACATTTGATCAGGATAAAGATTGCTGTTCACCCATAATGTATAGCTTCTCTAATAATTAATTCATTTGTATTTAATTGTTTAAAAATTTTCTGCTTTTTCAATAAATCAGAGAAAATGATGAAAATATTTCATTAATCATAAAAATGTTTTCATTTATCATATTCTTCGCAAATATTATTCTTTTGCCAAAACTTTAATTGGAATTCATTTAAAAATTGTCGCAAATATTTATATTTAAGAATTTGTTGTAAAAATATTTCTTCAAATTTAATTCAAACGAAAATTCATCGACAAATTCAAACTATAATATAAATAAATGAAAAATATTCTGATTTGATTAAATTTTCATAAACTAATCTCTCTCTCTCTCTCTCTCTCTCTCTCTCTCTCTCTCTCTCTCTCTCTCTCTCTCTCTCTCTCTCCCCTCATCGTCTATACAGTACTTTATTTTCATAACTTAAATGCTTTGATATTATTCACAGAAAATAAATTGAATTTTATGTCTTAATGTAATTGTTATGAGAAATAAAATCACAATTTTATTCCTGCAATAAATTCAATATAACTCATACAGAAAAAGGTTCAGAAACAGAGTTAATGCAAAAACTGAAAGGAACTCAAACGCATAGATATTATAGAAATTATCAAATAATTGATTCTTTTCGCGTGTTTTATATAAATTAGAGATTAAATGAATGAAATCTTAAATAATAATAAAACTGTTAATATATTTCTCTCTTTTTTGCTTATCTTTCCTATTCTGGCTCTTATTTAACGGTCACATAAACACATTGAATAGTTATCTAATGAAAACATCCGAAACATATAGAGATTGTTTAAGAGAAAAAATAAAGATTTTCTCCTTTTTTATGACTATTTATTTGTTTAATTAACTGCGAATCCAGTTTCACAGGAATTTTCAGCGAATAGGTATTTCATTAGTGAAGACGATTCTTAATTAATTACTTGATGTTATTTATACCAAAAATGCATACAGTTTTGAAAATCAATACTGTTTTTAATGATAATTATAATTTTTCTTTTCATTTTCTACTCTATATATTGCTTTGTGAGTCAGTTGTGTAGAAATATTTTAATGATATTTTGGGCAAATTTTAATTCTTATGTTTCGTTTCGTATAATTTCCTATTATTCCTATTTTTCTTTCTATTTCACTCTTCAGAAGTTTTTGAGACGATTCGGTAGAGTTTACTGACTTTGCTCTCTGTTTAAGAGTCTTTTACTGAACAAACAGACCATTGAAAAAGTGAGGAATAATTACAGCATAAGAATTAATGCTCGCTTTTAATGAGAATTCGGTTTCTCTGAACTTTGTGTTCTTCTGATTAAATTATACCCAGAATAGAGAATAGGGAGAGAGAGAGAGAGAGAGAGAGAGAGAGAGAGAGAAACAAAGAAGGTGTGCACAAATAAACGCCAGTCCTAATTGATTTTCGCTATATCACCCATGTGTTTATTAACGCTATAGGTTTTGCATTTTTTTGCATCAATGTCTTAAGACATGAAGACTCGTCGTTAGAGCAGAGGCTGACCAAAGCCCTGGACCTCATATTCTATTTTTAAATCATATTTCGTAGCTTATAGTGAAACAAGATTTCACATCCAAGGCCTCAAATATGCAATTCAATCAATGAATATATAATTTATTCGATTCTAGTCTTTGACAGATATTGTATGGAATGTCATATCAAATGCCATTTCATTTATTGTGATTTTCTTTTCTTTTTTTTTTTTGAAAGTCTTTGCCATCAAAACAGAATTTGGCCAAAGGATGAAAATGTTCCTAAAAATAGCGAAGAAAGTGAATATTTGTAAGATTTCTAAATGTTTTACCCATTCTTTTGATTCGACTTTCTTTAAATTATTTTTTATATCATTATTAGATTTGGAAATGAATTGCAGTTTATGTAAAAATTGATTAAATATCGAAAAAATCTTATTTAAGAATTAAAATTTCCATTTCTATAGAAAATGAAATTAAATATATTTTACAGAATATAAGCCATTCGCCAAAAAATGGTTGAAAAGTATTAAAATGTCTTTTGTGTTGAATTTCCAGAATCTAACAAAAGAATTATTTTTCTTCACAGAAATAAATCAGAATTTTCTAATGCGTTAAATAAAATGAAAAAATCAGTTTATTTGTTAGTAAAAAAATAATGAAAATACTATACAGTTTATATTTTTTTTATACACTGCTGTCAACAGAATCATTGGAACAGGAGCTTTTCTTCTGTTGCACAACAATTACAACAATAATATTCTAAACTAATCTTTTATATACTTTAATGTTCAGTAAATTAGTTTAGTTTTTGGAAACTCACTGACAATAATAATAATAGAATTTTCTTATTTTACTTCTTCACTAACAATACTGGAATGCATTTCAGTAGTTATTCTTAAGTTGTTTTATGTTTCTGTATTTGGTTTTGTGTTTGTCTGCACAGAATAATAGCTAAAATTTTCTTATCGATTGGAATGCACTCATAATTATATAAATATATATAAATCAGAAAATGTGTGCTCAACACAAATCTAAGGCATTGGGAAGTGAGAACCGGAGAAGAAGATGAGCAGAGTATAC
>JAQIWA010000176.1:0-44482 GCA_034693305.1 Eueremaeus valkanovi | reverse complement strand
TGTAGAGTTCGTATGTATTGACAATTAATGTATTCAATAAAATAGAGAACTATTGATAAGAAAATATTTGTTTCAATATTTGACTCAAATATAATGAATATTCGTTACGAACTTTACTGATTAGAAGTTAAACAGTGAATGGGTCTGGATGTTATTTATGTGTTCAAGGGATTTCAAGTTTAAAAGAATTGTCTATCACTGCTCATAACCAGCAACTTTTTTGTCTTACCCAAGCAGAATATTTTGCATTTGATAAGAAATATCTCTCAGAAATATTCACAAATAACTCATTAGAAATTTATTTGATTCAGGTCGAATAAGTCATCGGAAATTAAACCCTTCTTATATTTTTTCATATATGACTATACGTTTTGCAGTCAATAATAATAAGATTAGTTCAACCCTCATATCACATACAAATATATCTGAAATTTTAGTTTATTTGAGAAATGTTTTGATAAGCTTTACAATGAATACGAATGAATAGATTGTAGTGATTTTTCAGACGTTTCTGCAATCCCTCTGCTCAGGTAAATTCTGGAATGTTCTTGCTCATAACTCGTGCGAATCTTTATCTCAACTCTTATTATAAATAGCATTGGCCAAAGTTGACTGAATCAGTCCATGTTAGAGGTCATTAAAACTCTAATAAAGGCTAAAAACTTGAGTTGTAATTCATACTCAATGGAACTGAGTCAGAAAACATTTCAATATAACCCGTAACAAATAGTCACTTGTTTGTCAATGCTATTTTTGTTTTGTACTTATACCAGTGACGAGCAAAAGGTGAAAGTACTCCAACATTATAGCTGTGTATATAATATACATCGTGTGTAATACAATGGAATCTATGTGGCTTAATGTAAATTACGGAGACATGGGAGAGGTACTTGGCTAATTTTGCTCGTCACTGGTTATAAAGAATGTAAAACTGAACAAATTATTTGCCTTAATCTCTGCCTTCAATTTCTGGTTATATTATAAGTGTATGCGCTTAGTATACAGTATTAGTTTTATATTTGGAAACCAGTCTTTAACATTAGTGCTATACTTTAACATTAAAACCAGTTTCTGGTCAAACAAATATACATTCATCTATGTAATGTATGTTTCTAATGTAATGGCCGATTTTCACCGAATTTCGACTAAATTTAGCTTAAATTCAACTAAATTAAGCTTAATTTAAGTGAATTAATGCTAAATTGTGCTAAATTTAGCTAAATTAAGACAAAATTGGTCGAAATTCGGTCAAAATCGCCATAAACGCCATCTCTGGGGAAGAAACTGGTTCTAATGTTAAAGTATAGCACTAATGTTAAAGACTGGTTTCCAAATATAAAACTAATACTGTATAAAAAAGAGTTATTCTTTGATCATAATAATGGCTAAACTTAAACAATAATAGCTTTTATGCATTGGAGTTAATGTTGTTTTATATTAATAATTGACATATTCTTCATATACTTATTGCAAAATAAATTTTAATATATTTATATTCTAATAATAAGTGCTTAATATTATACACGACTACTATTGATATGTAATTATTTAAAGGAAACCAAAAGAATTTTCAAATGAAATCCGGATTTTAATTTGAGTCATGAGAACTGACGAAGATCAGAAAAAAGAGAGAGTATTGGAAAGATAGGTTCGGAGGTATTTTTGACTCTTTTCTGAGAACTTTGCCGGATATCTAGAGGTGTATTAATATTGCCTTCAATTAGAATATGGAATCTAAATGTGTTGTAAAATAATCGCTAATTATATTAAAATGCACTTCAAATTCAAACATTGACTGCCAGTGACTGCAAATTGAATGATAGCTTTGAAAATATTCAATAATTTAAACATTTATATAATATTATCTCTGAATTTGTTGCTATGCATTGAATTTTTAATTTATAAAAACTAATAAGTTTATCAAAAAACGCTTGAATTCTTGAATTTTTATAATTAATTTCAAATACACGTTCGACTGATTATAACTATAACATCAGAGTCGTTAAATGTGAGCTAACATAGTGTAGTGCACCAGCATATTGGAAAGAGCTATCATTTATTTTTTGCCACAAATGCTGTAGAACTGATGAATTTCCGCATCTCTGCCTCTGTAGTGAATCGGAGGACCTTATCATTTGTGTTAGACTACAGTACAATAGTTAAGTGTTTAGAAAATCCATTGTATTGTACTGTACTGTAGAGCACATTAACTGTACGTCACTTTCGCTAATTGAAGGCTTACTTAATATTAATAGAATAGATGACCAAATGGGGGCATAGGTGCGGGTCTGCCCTTAACTATTACTTTGTGGTGATCCCCCAGCAATATTATCATATGCGGCCAACTATACTAAACCGAACTGTTACTCATTTTTATTCTCTATTAATTCAATTAAACAAATCCTTTTGCAAATCAAAAGACCACAAAATTTAATGAAAAATTCATGAGATTTTCGTCAAAATTCAGATAACATTTCTATTCTTTTCTGCCAAAAATGCTTTTCATAGAAACATACACTTAATTATATGACTTATCTCAGACAGCATCACTGCAAACATTGATCTTGGCCATCCCTGGTTCTAATTACTTAAATGATTTTTTAGTCAAATTACTCGTTTAAACAGCTTTTTATGCAATTGTTTTTGGAGTTGAGTTAGTCTTCTCTAATGATAGACATTTGATATTATAATATAATATGATTTATAACGATATAACGATTTATACTAAAAGTCTACAAAAAATCGTTAAATAATAGTAATTTTGCAAAAGAAAAGGTAATGTCAGCTGAAATGAATTGCAGAATAGAAATGGCTATAAATTATTGACAATATTTTCCAATATATCCAGAGTTAGATTTTCTCTATTCTTTGTATTAGACTTTTCGGCCAAAGAAAATGATTGATTGATTGCAAGACTTATGCAATGATTAATTCAATGCAATATTAAATCGAAATCTAAAGATCATTATATTATTCAATCTTTTCTTCTCTCATATACTCTATAAAGAGATTACCAAAGAATGCAATTTCAAAGAAACTAAAAGTAATTTCAATAGAAATTGAAAATTCAATCTTTAAATCCATTCAATTCTCTTACCATTCCTTTACGTAGTTTATCCAGAAGTGAGTCGAACTTTGGTTGAGATGAATCCAATGCTAACGAAGTTTTTCCAATTGATTCATCATTTTCTGATGGAATCAGGAATTCCTTGCTCTCCATCATTGACTCGTTAGGCAGTCTTCAGATTAAAATGTATTAACGTTTTAGAGACTATTCCCAAGATATTAGACGTAAAGACATTCCCGAAACTACTAATTAGTTTTTGGAGAAACGAAAAAATGAATTCAAAACTGAATGCAATTATACTGGAAATGCAAACACAATTAAATCTGATCCGATTTCTACTTCAAATGTCATTGTTATTGTAGAGCCCATTGTTGTGCCATTGGAACCGATGGCGAAGCAAAGCCATTAAGATATAAACAAATGTCTGGTTCGAGTGCGCACTTCTTCAATGAATAATCAATAGAAAGGGAGGTTTGTTGGCCTTAATGCTGAAAAAATAGCAGAACTCAACCCAACTCAGCTCAGCTCAGCTCAACTCTCTTCTTATCCGAACCAAAGTATGATATTATAGCCAAAACTAAAAGCCATTTCGTTAGCGTTCAAAAAGAATTATTGATAATTATGTGTAATATTTCTGGAAATATGTCTAAATTCTGCTCAAAAATAAGATTAAATTCTTGTTTTAGAAGTATTTTTATATTAAATTATATTTTTGTCCCTTAAGTCAAAATTTTCATTACTGGCTGTGGTTTTAAGGTTTTACTGTAAATAATGTTTGAACATAGACTCAAATTACACGATAATAATTATTGTGTAAACAAAATCCTCTTTTTAAGAATTTAATTACTTTATACTCTCTATCGTTATTTGATTTAGAGATTAATTAAATTAATGGCTAAAAATAAATTACACTGTTTTTGATGCAAAACTATAGCCAAAGTATAGCAACTAATTCTAATAATTGCCAAAAACAGTGTGGATATGACTGAACAAGCTTTTAGTCCAACGAAAATAGAATACAAATCGAAGAAAAAAATTCCCGAAATAAGAGTACAAATAAACAAAACAAATAACAAAATTAAGTTATTTTTAAATTTAATTATTTTTGACTGAATTAGACTAATCTTAGAATAAAGTTAAAGATTAGAGCGAATAATATACAGTAAACATAATTTGAACGAACAGGTCATCTAATATTTGAGTTTTGAAAAGAAAATTCAATAAAGTTTTTAATTAGAAGTTATTGTTTCCCAGAATTTATTATTTCGGATCTTCGGGTCATTTAATGGTTTAGAGAGTAATAAAAGCGGAAGAATTGAACGGTATTTCAATTTACTGTTTCTTATTAATAGAATTAAAGCAAATATAAGTTAATTAAGAGAATAGAGAAACGGATAGAGAGTAGAGAGAGTTGGGTCTCAATGACCTCTTCCTTTAGACCAGAGCTACTAATTTGATACTAGTTTTAGAAAATTGATTACAATTTCATTTTATTAATTATGAATTGAATGCAATATAATATGATATTCACTGAAAATATTTGATACTTTTAATTGAGTTTAAGCTCATAATAAAGCGAATGCATTTGAAGGATAAAAAAGTAAAGTTTTGTCTAATATTTTGTAATAAAATGTTTGGCATAAAACAGATTTTGCATTCAATCCATTCAAACCCAAAGCAATTTATCTTAATTTAATAGCAATATTGCATTGCCTTTAAAGTGGTATAAATTGTATAAACATTTTTAACTTAATATTGCGTGGGTTTGAAGATTAACCTTACTTTGAAGTCAGTTTTGTTGGCAATATTCAGTCAACTTTTTATAATATTATTTCTTCATTTCATTTAAGAAAATGAAATTCGAACTAGATGAAAATTTGCTCTCTGTTTATATGATAATATAACAGAATATAATCTTAGAATTCTGAGCTTGACAATATGCCATGTTGATATGCTTAAATTGAGTAAGTTATGATAAACTTGGCTAAAAATAGTCGAATTCAATCAGAGATAGGCAATAGGGGGTAGAGGGGGTTAAAACCCCCTAGGATTTTGGCTGAGGCTGATCCCCCCTCTGATTTTCGAACTTTTAGGAGACCCCCCTCTAATTTGCCGCTTCGCGAAGCGAAGTGGCAAATTTTCACTGATTTTAAGGCAAATTTTAGGGTATTTTCACTGATTTTGGGGCTAAAATTTGAATTTGCCGCAAATTTTAGGGGAAATATTTGAATTTGCCGCAATTCTTAACCCCGGGCTCAAACCCCCTCCCCCCTAGGAAAAATTTTGGCTGACCCCCCCCCCCCCTGTAGTCCGACCCATTGCCTATCTCTGAATTCAATAAAAAAGCTGCCAGTTTGAATCTATTACTTATATTGTCTCGTCTATTGAATAGAGGCGTCGCCTCAATATAAGCGATTTCGCAATGTTTATGATTGACTCAAACGAGACATTCGGTTAAATTTCAAATAACGAAAACGATTTCTTTATTTAAAAATTAAGTCATTTCTGGTATCGAACCAATAAATTGTTGGTTAAGAGTGAGTTATATTTGGATTATCTTAAGTATAATTTATTGCCTCCAAAGTTCAGATCTGTTGCTACACTCTTAGTATAGCAAACCTCTGATCTCTAATGGAAGTGAAGGGAAGGGTTGAAGAGCTTAATCAAAATGAAAGGCAAATGGTTTAAAAATCGTAAAAAGTACAACATATAGCTCGGAACCAGTGGTGGCCAAAGGGGGTTGACCTCCTTGCGAAAAAGCGCACTCCCTAGAATTTGTGCGAGAGAGAGAGAGAGAGAGAGAGAGAGAGAGAGAGAGAGAGAGAGAGAGAGAGGAGGGGAGAGGTAGAGAATAGGTTAGGTTAGCTTTGTAAAAGCAATAAAAAGCTGCCCCTGGCTCGAGGCATGATCCCCCTGGAAAAAAATCCGAGGCTGACCCCCCCCCCCGGGAGCGAACGAGTCTGGCCACCACTGGTTCGGAAATATGGCTCAATTTATTGATTTTATTACGAGATATGTTTTAGAGTTTATATTATTTATTAAAAATTTTATAATTATCACTAATTTTGATAAATTCTAATTCATATCTGAATTTAATGAACTTATTTTGAATATAAGACTAAATAGTATTTTATTAACCTTTATTGTAATATTCAAATAAACAATAATTAGACTGTCCCTAATTAATTGAAACTGGCAAAATTGTCCATTGAAATGGTAAAGGTGAAGTAATCGAGGGTTTTTTGTTTAGTTCACTGAATCGGTTATTCACTGAACCTTCAATGGAGTAATCATTAAAATCGGATCTAATAATGAAATATTCGGAAAATGTAGTAAAGGTGAAACATTCGACTCATTTCATTATTACCGGTAATTAATTCAAAATATTTTCTTTTATATGAACTTAACTTATACTAGTATTACATTAATTAGCATTTAGTATAGCATACAAATCAGTGCCATCGCTCACTAATTTCAATGGTAGGTGCAATCGACCGGAAAGATAAATCCAATGAAAGCCAATTAAATTTTTATATGACTTTAATTTACCGTATATTCAAATATCGAGTTTAATAAACTGGTTATTAAAACTTGAACTGAAATCAAGGAAAACAAATAAAAGAGATAAACAATCGAAGCAATAAAAATCGATATTTATAGCCAATGTCATTGAAATTAAAGAAATATAAGTTTTATAATTGATTTGCGATATAAATACAAACCTTTGCCTTAAGTTTCTCACTATTTATCTGATTTTCATGAATTGGAGAAAACACTCGAACGAAGAATAAACAAAAATAATATCAAATAAAAATAAAAACTGTTTAATAGAAAATCGCAAAAAACCGGAAGAAAACTAATCGAATAAAAGGGGTAAACATAAAAATATTCCGACACATCCTATATTTTATAGCTTACCAACATCTACTAACAACAGCTACTAAGGATATTAGGTCGATCAAAAAAAAAATAATCCGACAATTTTTTAAACATCTAAACGAAAAGAGCTAGGTCGAATCTGTAAATTGCAATTACGATTAAACAATGTGGTATATATGTAAAATATGTGAAAAAATATATTCTTAGTATAATAGTTTTAAAGTTAATTACATTTGAAAATTCAATATATGCACTTAACTCTTGAATTTCAAACCTGGTTTAAAGATGAAGTATATGAGATATTTTAATTATTTCTTCACTAACATATATGAAAGAAGAATCAATAGTTGCATAAAATATTTATGAAAGCAAATTAAGTCATAATATTTTTGGGTCTTCTCTGGCAACACTATCGAAATAATGTTCATATTTTCAAAAATACTTTTCCCGCCACAAGAAAATTGTTTTCATAAATATTTTATGCAACTATTGATTCTTCTTTCCAATCTTGATACCACATTGTTTAATCGTGGTTAAAATGATTTTGAAAAATAACATTTTATATCAATCTTCAGACATTTCCTTTTTTACGAAGATTTCATTTGATAATAATAACCAGTTCATATTTGTTATCAATTGAATAGAACTTTATTTTGCAATTTACAGATTTGACCTAGCTCTTTTCGTTTGGATGTTTAGAAAATTGTCGGATTATTTTTTTGATCGACCTAATATCCTTAATAGGAGTTCTTAATGGGAGTTGAAAAACCATACCTTAATGAATACATACGACAAAAGTTAATTCAAAAGTATTGAGAAATTATTAGACAAATAGTAGAGAATTGGACTGACATTTAAAAGGCACACAAATATTAGCGCAACTTTGGCTGACATTCTTCCTCCGCCTTTTATATGCCCACTACCATCGGTGATCTATGATCATGGTTATTTCTATAAATATTAATTCAAAGTCTGTATTAATAAGTTGATTAAACTTATAAATAGAAAAGAAGTGAACATTTATAGAGTAAAAGAGTATAAATACCAGAGTTTAGGAAAATAATAATACGATTAATTTGGAGACAGATTTAGATTAAGATTCTATTCAATTGAATATTCTATTAATTCTATGCTATAGTGCCTTAAAATAAAGAATACATAAAAGCTTAAATAGGATTCAGATTAATTTCAAAAGTTTTCTCTGATATAATTGAAAACAGATTATAATTATAAATAGTCTTATTTTAATTGAAATGAAAATAAATTTTTATTCTGTAGTAATCGATATGCACTATAAATATCATAATATTTTACATAATATTATAGAATATTCTTTAGTTATTTTATAGCTTCAAAAACATGACGTTTACTCGTTTTAAATGCAAATTGATTTATATAAAAGTACCCAACTCTTACGCATTCAGCGACTCTTTCAAAGTGAATAAAGTCGACTAATGATCGATATATTCTGTGATTAAGTATAAATATATTTACTATTAAGGCTTAAAATACATTGCTTTTCAACATAAACGCATTGAGACTTCAGGTAAAGATTTTGCTTGGTTGAAGATATAATTTTGAGTATGGCATCACCCAGCAATACTTTAGTAAAGTGTATCTATTCGAGGCAAAACATTGTATGTTTGTTTGTTAAAAAATATTCAAATATTAAGATTCAATAGATGTTAACAAAAATGTATTTGAGATCAAATATTAAACGTATAATTCCTAACGAAAACATATTTTGCACACATTTTTATGAATCCATTTCGTGTTATTTATTTGTCAGTCGATCTCTTTATAATGCTGCAGGCTCAGGAGCACGGTCAACTTTTTTTTGTATTGCTCATTATTTTACATAAAACCAATGATTTATTTAAAATTAATTGATTTTATTGAGTAATAAGAAGTAGAAAAATATGTTAAATCATAAATGAAATTGTTTTCTGAGAATAAATATTTTAAAATTTTCTAAAATTAACGTTAATTTTATTGATTGAATGACAAAAATATGTTTTAATTGCAGCTGAACTCAAATCTAATAAAATGTTCACTAATTACTAGTTCTGACATAATTTCATTTGGATATGAATTTGCTTTGAATTTGAGCTTCAATTGAAAGCCAGTTCGTATATGATTGAGAGAGTGCCCAACTCAGTTTAGCTTATTTTCAACTCTCCAACGGAGTTGTTGTTTTCAATACCAGAAAATCATTGAATATTTCTGTTATCTGTGACGTCAAGGCTCTGATAATTCATTAAAGAATTGTCTCTCTTATCAGTCCAGTTGTATTTTATTTGTTTTTTTCATACTTTTTATCTATAGTTATAATTAATAATATTTTTTTGTTCTAAACAAAACATTATTTTATGCTTTGCTTAAAGTTTTTTTTTTTGTTTCACAGATGTATAGAAAGTAATCAATTATTGGATAAATAAAATCAATTAATAAATGAGTTGAGGAAACGTCAAACTTAACCAATAATTAATATAAGAATAATTGTTGAAAAAATACGTAAAAAGTTTGATTGAACCAATTGAAACAGTACAGTATCAAGTTGAACCGGAGTTGAACGGAAGTATACAGAGGCAAAACTGAGTCTGTCTGAAGAGAACTTTTTTATAAATAAACGACCCCTCACATTGAAAATGTATCAGAGAATGAAAAAGTGAGAGAAAATATGTAATAATAATAATAATAATAATTTTATATACATTTTCAATACAAAAGCAATGCGTAAATGAATTGAATGAATGAAGAGATAGTGAGAGTGAGTGAGAGATACTGTAGTGAAGAGTAAATAAAATATTATGCGATATAATAGCAGTGACTCTGACTCTGAGAAGTCGTATTACGTATTGAAACTGAAAATTCAAATCATAAACAAATCGTAAGTTTTATTATAATTGGATAATAAGAGACAACAAAACAAGTGAAGAGAAGAGACGTAACAAAAGTTAACTGAATTTAATAGTTGTTTATTAATAGTCTGTTAACTGTTTACTAGTATTGTAGTAGAGCTGAAGTAGAGCTCAAGAGTTGAACAATAATACAGTCATTGTATTAAAGCTAATATTTATTTATTTATTTAAATCTTATTTCTCTTTAGTTTTAAATAAAGTTTTAAATTATTTACTATTTTATTGAATAATAATTAGTATTTTGTTTGTTCTCAACAAATATTATTAATAATAATAATTAGTATTAATTTAACAGTAATTGCGTTCATATTTGTCTCAATATATTCAATAAGTTATGAATTATTAGAAAATTATAATCAAATAAAATGTTTTCCGCTTTTAATACATATTTATTGTCACAAGAAATCTGAACCAATTGACTGTCCGATAGATTTGATGTCAGAATTGTCTCAATTGTCTGAATTGTGTGCACTATGTCTTCGGCAGTGAATGATGTATTGAGTGATGAATTGATGTCAATCTGTCGCCAATTCTGTACAATAAGCGGCAAAACGTATGCAAAAGAGTTTGCGAACAAATTGTGTGAATTGTGTTCACAGACTAATGGCTTGGCTTTGAATGAATGCAATATTAAATTGATTTCCAGACTATTCACACAAGAATTTGCTCAATATGTACAGCAAGAACTCATTCACACCAATACTAACACTAATAGCGCTAATAATTGTGATAATAATCATATAAACAAGTCTTCGGATAATAATTGTCTTAATATTAATCTGAATATCAATTCAAACAATTGTTCCGATAATCCAATTAAACACGAATTGGATTTCGGCTTAAATACGAATACGAATACAAACACGACATCAGGTCTTAGCGATTGTCTCAATGCGGTCAACAATACGGCCAATGATGTCGTTCTGCCAGATGTGAGCCATTCTTCGGCTACGGATGCAAACCATTGTTCAGTGCCTTGCAGTCAGACGCAGACCACAGACCAGACATTGAATGCCAATAATGTGAATACCAGTACTATTAGTACCATTAGTAGCAGTGATAGCAATGGCTCTCAAGTTGTCATCAATACATCCAATGCCACCCGAATTACGACAACCAACGGCGCCACTGTTGTGCGGCCCAAGTCGACCATCACTGGCCAATCGGCACAGACGGCCACTCACGACGACTACAGCGATCTGTCGGACAACGAGACCGAAACAGAGTCACCGAAAACACATTACCGAAAGTTTTTCCGTCGATTGAGTTTCAAAGGATTGAGAAAAGGTTTGAACACTTCTGTTGTCTTTTCCATCGGTTTTGTATTTATAGTAATTGTATTCATAGTTAAAAATAATTATAATATTTTTTGTGAAACAAATTCCTTATTTTTTTTACACTTTTTTCCAATGAATTCTCATTTCTCTCGAAAACAAGTTTTTATTCATTCGTTTAATTTGTGGTTATTTTTTGCAAAAATTATTTGCATTTAATTTCCTTATAATTAGTTTGTTTACGAAAAATGCTTTTTATTGGGAAATATTAGAAAAGCTATTAATTTATTGAATTTAAATAATAATTATTTTATTGTCTGTTAAACCACTTCATAAATGACAATAAAAAGGGCTTTAATTCAATCAACTCTTAGTGCGAACTCAAAGCTATTCTTAGATTTTCTAATCTTTTTCTTAAAATTTAACAAAAAATAAAATGTTTTAAGAATTTATTTAAGTAAACATCCAATACATTGAACTAAATTATATTTATTACAAATAATTATTTACTCAACCCTTTAGTTCTTTTAAAAAACTTTTGCATAAAAAATAATTTTTACTTTGATTTTAATCGGATTTCAAACAAAATTTCTCAAAGAATACAAATCAATAGTTATTTTATAACTTATTTATTTTATTATCAAAATTGGATAAAAATAGCAAAACTTGGCGTAAGAATGAGAATAATATAATGAAATTCGCGTTAAATTCTGTATAAAAGCGTGAATTAGTATATAATAAAAGTGAAAATTTATTTTTATTAGAGTTAGAGAAGACATAGCATTAGAAGTGGAAATAAAATTGTTTTTCTGACAAAAATAGGCCAAACACTACATCACTGAACAATTTATTTGTTTATTAGTTTTATTATTATATTTTATGTCAAAAACTTATTTATTTACTCAATCAATAAGTGTAGTATAGATTTGATCTAATTATTTGATTTTGATTTCGATTTCTTTCTTATATATGAAACAGAAAATACTTTTCTTTCGTAATTCAATTCAATTAGTTTTTATCGAATAAAATGTTTTCGTTTATTAGAGATCAAAATCAATATGAATTTGACTCCAATTTCACTCCAATTTCGATCTGAGCTCTCATTTCTCTTCATTTGAAGTCTAATTAATGTTTTGAATAAACTTTTTAACACTTTATCTATTAATTTAAATGCAATTCAAATCAATTTTAAACACTTGTGATGTGCAAGCTATTCAAAAGGGCAGGTGTTGAATGGATTTAGCTTTTTACCCTGTCTTAAATAATTTTATTTTATTACTTTTTTTTGAAATTAAACAGAATTTAATTAAAATCAATAATTATTATTCACTTGAATATTTGTAATGGATTATTGATGCCCTGGACCGTCCATTTAATTAGATATGTTCAATTTTCATGAGCCTAGTACAGTCTTAGTGCAGCCTACAGCCGGCACAGTTGCGGATCCCTAGCTGTCTGCACAGTATAAATATGAAATGAGTTGAAAACTTTTCCATTAAAAGTTGTGTTCATTAAACTTAAATTAAATCTTTAACTCAATTTAGGAATATATATATAATCTCTGAACTAATTATTTTTGTCGTATTCTTGTCATCAAAAGATCTGTTTTCAAAATGTTTTTGCACTTTTAAGTTAAACTCAATTTTTTTTATTCGTTTAAAAACATTGAAAGCATTCATATGATATGAATACTCAAAAATTGTCTCTCAATTAGAACTTGACCTCAATTTTTAGTAATTTTATTCATTTTTCCCTTTAATTACAAATTATTTATTTTTGTTTCAATTTTATGTTATTTAATGCTTTGCAACCAAACAGACGATCAGAAAAGTTTCGCCAATTGTTTATTAGTGAGTCATATAAGGGGTCATCTGATTGTGTCAAATGTCAACTCATATACTAATTATAGATTAAAGTCAAGTAAAACAAAGTGAACTGAATTTTAATTATTTCAGGATTAAGTAGGAAGCTATGAAATGGTAGAAAATAATAGATGAGCTTGGTTAATTAGATATTCTATTCAATACATTTTACGTTAGAATTATTTTCAAATTGATCCGAATAAACTGATTGCTCGCTTATATGATAATAATTATTATGAAGTTATGTCATTCACATCTAGTGATCGATAGTTTTCATTTTGGCTCAAGTTATTAAATATAATATTCCAATCTATACTTCTATATTGATTTATATCTTGGTGTAATTGCTCCCATTCTTTCTGCTGGCACATGTTGAGCAAGGTCTATTCTAATAGCTTGTATACCCACATGACTTTGACATAAGAACATCAGAGAAAATGTGATCGTCATGTGCTTCATGTGCCTCATGTGCTGCACAAACGTCAATATGTTTTCTTAAATTCATTTGTCTGACATTCAATCAATCAATAAATCAATTGAACACTAATTTTGAAATATTTAATATATTTATCGAAATTGAATCAAAAACTGCACTCAATCTCAAAATAAAATTATCGATTATTTTCTTTATGAGAAAAAGCATTAATTTTTCTACAAATCAAAGCTATAAATGAAAAAAAATGAAAACATTTTCCCAACTGATGGCCAAAAATAGATTTTTCTCTAAAAAAAATCAATGTTTTGTCAAATCAACCATTTTTTGTATTTTCTCAGAATTCTTGTGCCAAACAAATACTCGAATGAATAATACAATCCATATATGAATTATAAATAGATATAAAACAGTGTAATATTGAACAGACATCACATATAAGGCATATTGAGTATTGACATAACATCCGCTAACATTGCTAACCCCTGCCCGTCCTTTGCAGGCAAAGGCTTCTTCCATAAGCAACATTCCGATGAGATGGAGCTCTCGAACTCACAGCAGACACATAGCACCCATAGTTCGAGCACCGGTGGAGAACAGTCTTCGCGCAAAGAACGGAATCGGGACTCGAAGATGGAGCACAAGTCGTGGCACTCCAGCAGTAAGGCTCAGTCGAAGCAGTTGGCCAGTGAGGCGATCATGAAGGAAGGACTGGTCAATTACCTGACTGTAGACAACGCCAACATCGATGGCAAACACAAGTGGGAGAAGTGTCGGATGGCGTTAGTGAAGACCACCGGTGGCTATATGTTGGAGTTCTACGCACCGCACAAGTCGGCCAAACCCAAGTCAGGCGTCTTCTGCTTTCTCATCACCGAAGCCCGAGAGACGACTGCTCTGGAGATGCCGGACCAGGAGCACACCTTCGTCCTTAAGGTCGGTTCGCTTTGACTTTGCTTTGGTTTTATTGAACTTTTGTTTTAATAATTGTTTGAATTCTTATTTTATGTCAAAAACGATTTCCGATTATTTAATACAATTTTTTGCATACATTTCCTCTAAAGGCTGAGAATATGATGGAATACATCATCGAAGCACTCGATACGGAGGATATGAGACAATGGCTCTCATCTATCAAATACTGTATGCGATTCAATAGTGACGGAACCGCTGAAGACAATGAGTAAAACAGAATTTCATTTCATTTTTTGATTGAATTCTAAATAAATTGCAAACAACTGCAGAATTACGACGACTTCGCCCTACGACCACATTCCTCGACTACCAGATGCAGAGGCCGAACGACCGAATCAAGGAAGCGGTGGCTCCGATGGAGCGCCCGGTCCTGGAGGTGGAACCAACTCAGACATATGCGGGTCAATGCGTGAGTACCCCTGGTTTCACGGAATGCTCAGTCGATCAGATGCCGCACAACTGGTTCTCAGAGAAGGTTTGAATCGTTTCTCAATTTGTATCCAATTTAATGACACAAACAATGAATGAACTGTTGATTGTGTGTCTGCACAGGCACTCTATGGCACGGGGTTTTTCTGGTGCGCCAGAGCGAGACCCGCAAAGGCGAGTACGTCCTGACCTTCAACTTTCAGGGCAGAGCCAAACACTTACGGATGGCTATCATAAACGAAGGCCAGTGTCGAGTCCAGCACTTGTGGTTTCAGACCATATTCGATATGTTGGAACACTTCCGCATACATCCGATCCCCTTGGAGTCGGGCGGCACCGCTGATGTCACTCTCACTGATTATGTCGTATACTATGATAAGTGAGTATTCATTCAAAAGAATCCAATATTTAATGAATACTCGAATCAAATATTAAATGATTTGAAAATCTGATCCAAAGTCTGCCGACAAGTCGTGGTTCGCCTTCGCCTCTAATGAATGCTCAGAACTCTGTCGAACCCCTAATCGGCAGTCAATCGCAAAACTCTTCTTCACAGCAAACGACTCAACACTTCAGAGATCGAGTGCCGAGTATTCCCGAACTGCAAGAGATCGTCACATATGGCGGGTCAGTGCGTATGAGAGCCGTATCGCTTGAAAACCTGCAGCACATGCAGTCCCAACAGTTGGCCAGTGTTGGCAACACTGCCAGAGCGGTCGAAAACACCTATCATTTCGTCTGATTGTTTGCATTCAATACATAACTCATTGAAATATATATTTACAAAAACAAAGATCCGATTAAAGCAAACAAACTTTGATTTCATTTGATTTCCTATTTTTACGAATTTTGTGATCTTTTTCTTCCATTTTATTCTCTTATTATAAATCTTTAATACAATTATTTTTAATTAACTATAAATTATGTAAAAATTCGTTCAAAACTTATTTCTCTATCTTTTACTCGAAATTCTAGTCATTTATTCGATTCAATCATTTGTTTGTTTGTTGTGTAAAAAACTTTCCCTTTTTTTGTGTATATTTGTGTATATTCTCTCAAATCGATTGAAAATATTGAAAAGTTTTTTAATTATTTTATTTAATGATTACCTCTACTCCTATTCCCCTCAAAACTAAATAAAAATAAAAGTTAATGTTTGGCTCAACTCTTCTGTCTATCGATTACTGAATGAGAAATTCAAATGATTTTTAATTAGATTTTCTATATTTTCCAGTTTTATACTCAATATTAATATTAAGTTATAATTAATTTTTTCAATTTATGGCTTCATTTATAGAAAGCATTTCTGTTTCCAAATGGGTTTCAAATGAATGGTTGTTTTGAATTAAAATTCATTAAAATTGAAATTTTTATTTTCATTAATAATAATCATTTGTATGACTGGTATTCAAAAGTAAACCTTTTTTTAGCGATAAAAATGAATATAATTTTAGAATTGCTTTTCAATAATTAGTCGTTTAATCTAAAAATTTCTGATAAAAGGCTGATAAGTGTTATCAAAAGAAAGACTAATTTTGTTTTGCATTGAATTTATAATTAGAGTAAACTTTGGCTCAAAAACTAATCCATAATTTATTTTGGTTTTTATACACAATTATTATTAGAAAAAAAGAAAAATAAGAACTTATTATCAATTTTGTAGAAAAAAATAAATTTAAATCAAAATATTTTTTGAGAATATCGTCAAAACAAACGCAAAAAACAGAATTTCATAATAAATGATATGAATTAACGAAATATTATTAAAATTATATAATTTTTAAGAAATAAATGTAAAGTAAATAAAGTTATTATAGTTTTCGTCAAATGTTTTATATATTTATATTTTGTTCAAAGAATTAACGAATCGATGGATGAGATGTCGGGTTGAGATGCAGTGCACAATTGGGGAACAGTCGGGTCAGCAGTGGCTCAATAGCTGACTTCAAGTAAGTTGTGATGCGCTGACAGTGAGTTATGGCTGTCGTGATCGGTGTTGGTCTGCGAGTCGTTCATTGATGTGTTGGTCAGACCAGAGGTCATACCATTGTCTTCACCCGATATGTTCATTAGATGATCCCGATGCCTGACTGAGCCCGAGTGGAAGCGTCCGCCTTCACCCCTAATCCGGTTCATCGCGTGTTTGTGCCGGGACTCGTGCAGGTACTTCCGCCTCTCCTTCGGGATCCTCCCGTCCGACTCCAACTTAGCTCTGGCTTGTCTTCGCTTAAGTATTCTGTGGTATTGTTTTGCGTTCACATACAACGGCTCCTCTTCCAGGAACTCAGCGGCGCCGGGAAGTGGTATTCGTTGCACTGTTTGCAGTCCACCCGCACCCGGAACCACCATTACTATGTTGCCGGCGCCCAATGCCGCCGCGTTCGGCAGTGTTATAGCTGTGCCGCTCGGCTGCCCCGCCGTCGCAGCAGTCTGTTGGGCAGTGGCCACCTGTGCCGTAGCCTGTTGTACGGCTTGTGCCGCACTGTTATTGACGATTGCATTGGCTGGCAATTGGATGAGTCCCTGTGCCGTCTGCACGAAGTTGGTTCCGTCAACAGACATGGGCTGACACACAATGGTCTGTCCGTCAGCTGTTTGGATGATTTGGCCGTTTTGGGGCTGTTGTATAATGAACTGCTGGCCCGGCATAAACTGGATTTGCTGTATCTGCTGACCCGTCTGGCCCTGCAGTTGAATTGTCTGTCCACCACCCGGTAGAGTCTGAACCATCAGCTGTTGGCCACCCATTATCGAGCCCTGCGGTGAGACCTGAATCACCTGTTGTTGTGCCTGAGTTACCGAAGTCTGACCGCCAGACGTCACTTGAATTGTTTGGCCGCTTTGGATGCCCTCTCCCGAGGAAGTGGTCGACGTTTGGAACTGTTCCATACTATTGGACAATCAGTTACTTTTAAATCATTGAAAGCATCAAAAGTGGAATTTTGTGTAATTGTGTGGACTTTGGGCTAAACTCAGGCATAAAATTGTTTCCCACAAAGGATGAGCTTCTGATCGAATGACCAGTTTTTCGACAAATTTAACTCATCTTCAGTCAAATTCAAACGAACTCAGGGGTGTTTTGCCAATTTTCAAACCTCAGGGGTGTTTTGGCTATATCCCTGTGCGGGGTCTAATTTTCAATCTAATCCTGGCTAATGCTAATTTTGACCACCATTTGGCCCTCACTGGTCAATGTGGTCGGCCCTGTCCTACACATACAATCATATCATTTGCTTTTGAAATGTTTATAAAAATGATATTAATATCAAATTATTTTTTATTTATTTATATTTTCAAATCTAAAACAGTATTTAAAAACTAAGTTAGAGTTGGAGTACAATGACCTCAACTATGGATTATTGTGTATTAATACTCAAACTAACGATTATTTCTTAATTAAACCAAAATAAGACCAAAGACTCAGAAAAGAAAAACTAATTTATTTCAGCGATTGGTTTGAATTCATTTTTAAAGTCTGGAAAACAAAACTAAATGTTTTATAAATCGTCTGAAAATTAATACTAAATTGACGTAAACTACAGCGACATTACATTCAATTATCTAAGACTGTGCTCGGAGTGCACAGCTCGAGCTCTGGTACTTTAATCGCTAATCATATTTAATCTAATAAAGTAAACATTTTTTTCAGTGTTTAAGCAATTTTTCGATAAATCATTCGTCAATTTCTAACACTAATAAAAATGTCAAAACAAAAGACAATTTTATTTAATTTTTGAACATTAACTCAAATTTCAATATGAATTAAGAACAGAGTTGTGGAAAGTGTGGACACATTATCAGCTGATTGTTGTCCATTCAAATATATGATCTCGACTAAAACTATCTGATTACTGGACCAGGGTCCTTTCCTCATTACTAATCCCTGGTAGCTATGCCTAAGTCTTTCGAAGAGATAATAAAAACTAATTTATAATTATTTTTCTGATATTATTCTTCAGGAAATTTGTTTTCAAATATCAAATATAATATAATATTTCATTGAATGGTTTGAAAGCATTAAAAAGCAATTATTGAAAACAAAATTATGATTAAAATAAAAAACATTTTGAATATTAATTGACAATTATATGAGGAATAAAAAAAACTGACATTCAGTTTAATGGCAAAAATTATGATTATTTTGATTTAAAATCTGATATTTTTGTGCGAAAACAGGAAAATAGAAAATAAAATGAATTTTGAAATTAATGTCAATTCAGTCAGAAATTGGAGACAATTCGCGAAAATCTGGGCTTAAGTTAGGATTGACTTAACTATCAATTAATTTCTTAACAAAATGTTTATTGAAATGAAAAAAATAATATTTAGTTTAAAACATTAATGTCTTATAACGAGTGGCAATACAGAGGAGGAATGCATTGTCTGTATTGACCTCAATATAGGCTAAGATCTGAACAGAAACTGAGAAATGAAATGAAAAATATGTGAAAAAATCATAATTAATATAATTGAATGAATTGATTGTTAGACTAATTGTTTGAATTGAATGTAGAGTAGAGTCATGTGAATGACATGAGATGTGAGTGATTGGTCTGATTGTGGTATACATTGATTCGTCTGCAGTCGTACAGTGCGTACACTAGTGTAGTGTCTATACTGTAATACTGTTTGTATGTATTAATTGTGATTCACTTACATTGGATGCCTGTCTGACAATGTGTCTGCTATTCGTTGGAAGACTGCTCTCAGCCCTGCAATCAGTCCAATGCCTATCCAGACCTATGCCAACACAAATCAAACTAACCGTTCAAAAGATCACAATTATTGATCAGCACATAGACAGCACAGTTGAGACACAGTTCAGACACAATTCACTAATGAATTCAATAAACAGATGAAATGAATTAGTTTTAAAAATTTCAAACTTAAAGACAAATCGATTCGTTAAACAAAACCTAAACTAAAATGGCTTTCAATACAAAGCTATACACAGTCTGACTGTGTGTACAGAGAGTACAGTATATACTGTATAGACTAGTGCTGTATATGCCGTACAATAACTCAAACCGTTTGCATAAAACGCTTTCTTTTCAATACATTTTTTTGTTTAGGTTTTGTTCGCATATACTCTATATCTATATTCTGGTAACTATTTTCATAAGCAATACGATTCCCATTTATTTCATTCTTGTTTTTCATATTTAAATAATATATTTAAGATTTAATATAAATATATTAAAGAATTGAATCAATTATTAGATAATTGGCAACAATTAGTAGTTTCTTGTAATCGGTGTTCAACTGTATGTATGAGTAGAGAGGGATAGTATAGGGCCTATACTATAGGCTATAAAGTGAGGACATCTGACGAATGGCTATAACGGCTATTATTGAGCGCCGAATTTGAAATGAAAATATTTGACACAAATTAAGGCATTTTTAAGAACTTTATTGAAATATAATTTTATTTTCTGTAAAAATCAATGTCTGTCTTGAATAGCATTAAAAATCCAGATTCTTATTTTGAGCACCGGTAGCACAACCAGTGGTACGGCTGACGGTTTCACTCAGGTCTGGCGGAAGGCATAGTTTGTCGATAACTATAAATCTCTTATGATTTCTGAACTGAAAGCCGAAGTCAAGCGTTTCGGGTGTCGTATATGTGTTGAACGAATGGAGTTTTGAAAGTTTTATTACATTTAAGAGTCCATCGAATTCGGTGTAAGGCGTGGAACAGCTCTCGTCGAACACAACCAGTTGTAGACATGAGTCAACTATATTGTGGACACGACTTCTCACATACGAGTGATTCGACGCAAGGACTAACTGTGCGCTAAATGTTATTAAACACAAAATGTTCGGCAATTGTCTGACCAATGATTTCAATTCATTCATAAATTTGGGCAACGATTCGATCGGCAGTGGACTCAACGGAGAGCCCAAACCGTCGATTAGAATTCGGGTCACATTCTTGTCATTCGGTTTCATCGATCGAATCCATTGCAGACATGAATTATGTGAACAAAACTCAATGTCTGCCGAACTGAGTGTCTGTTCGTCAATATGTGAGCCGAAGTCGAACTGTCGTTCAGCCCAAGACATGTCGGCCACCAATGGCTGCGCTTTATATCTCCACGCGATTCGTATGTCATCCGATTGACTATCACTTTGTTTTAGTCTTTGTGCCGAACGCGCCGGTAGTTCCTATACATCGGTTGTTATATGAGTTAATCAGAGATTCATTGAATTTAAATATAAAATAGATTTCAAAGAAAAAGGATTTCAATTACTCTTAAAAATCGAGACTTTTTTGATGATATGGTTTGCGAAACGATTACTGTTTTGTGTTTGCAATCAATCGATTCGGCGCTAAAACATTTGGCCATAACTGAGGAGTACTGACAGTAATTGTCTTCTTCTGTGGCCGACAAACAAATAATTGATTAATTGTTTTCAATCATACGAATCAAATCCAATGCAAACCTAATAATGTGATTGAGTTGAGTGCCAGTCCTCCGCCTAAGAGCTGATCCATCGATGCAATGCCTGTCGATGTCACCAATTGCATGCCTTTGGCTGACATACGAGTGCCGCCAATGGACTCGTTTGCACTTAAATGACGTTCAAAACTGATCGACATTTTTGATAATTAATGAGATTTAAAGAAAACTTAACTTAACTTCAATTCAATTCAATTGACTTAAAGATTAGAAAACTATTTACAAACAAAGTCTACGACAAACACATGTCATGTCTTCTACAGTAAGTCTCCAAACATTTAACCAATAATTTCATATTTTTGCCGAAAATATTTTGAACATTCATTACCCAAATATTGATTATTAATTCAATTACTTCTGAATTAACTTTAGTTTATATTCGTTTTAATTAATAATTAAAATGAATTAAAAATAATTAAAATTTAATTATAAGTAGATTTGAATGGATTTCAGACACACTTTAAAGCCCTTTAACTCGAGAGCCAATCAGCGAATAGAATAGGATTTAAAGAGAGTTGACGTCAGACTTGAGCTGAATATTCGAAAGCATTTCAAAGCTTAGAATTGAAATGAAATCAAAAGAGTTGTGAAAAGCAGTGAATGAATGGAATGAATGAATAAAATAGTTATGAAATCAGATTCGATTCGAATGCGACGGAAATGGAAAGCAATTGCAAATCAATAGCAATACTAATGAACCGAATGCTAAACCAAATCGATTCCAAAGACTCAGTCGATTGCGGACAACAAGTCTCGGCCCGTAAGCTCTCAGACGACCGGCCAATGGCTTCGATGGCTTCGATGGGGTCGCCAACTCATTCCCAGTGCTTGACATCCATGACCTCCGAGTTGTGTCTCCTCTGTTGGACCAGTGATTGCGTTGACTCGCATATGGATGTGCTTAAGCCGACTACCGGTGCGTTCAGTACAGTTGCCAACGAAGTGATAGCACTATTGCTGCAGAATCTCAACTTCGAAGACCTGTCAGTCCTCTCCCTAACCAACAAATGGTTCCGCGATTTCATTGTCGACTACTTTTTCAAATCCAATACTGGATTCCAATCACTGGTCAAAGGATTCGGTTCTGCAGACAGTACTCGCTCTGCAGACCAACAGCGAACTCGAGTCCAACTGTTCAGCCAATTGGGTAAAAGTTTTGAACTTTTTTTTAATTGTTTTTTACGTTTTTTCTCTATATTTTTAGGTCTATTAGTGAAACGCATTACATGTCTGTACCCAACGATCACTCGAATAGAGATTTTGATTCAATTGTTTAACCGATTGGATGGCATCCCATCGCCGACACTGAGCGCTAAAGAGAGCCAAAACATGCGATTCGTATTCCAATGTTATGGACAACTGATCCATAAGTTGATCGCCGGTTGGGACGACTCAGAGGTCAAACACGTGTTTAAAGTTCTCAAAAGTAAAGGAATTTCTAATCAATTATTGATTTAATTTAATTATATTTTGTTCGGAAAAGCGGTCACACATTTGGACCAACAGATCGAAAAGTTGAAGACCAATCCTATCGGTGCGCGACAACCGATCGAATACTTTGTGCGCTCTTTCTGTCGACTCATTTGCTTAGATCCGATCCAAAGGCAGAGAAAGAGCCGAACGATAAACGACTCTCTGTTTTGGCTCAAACAGATCCTTAAGGCATATCCGCTGCCATTTCGGGCCAAACTACTGATCATTATATACGGGCCACTCATATCACTGACCCCTTCGCCGGAATCGCTTCCATACATCGGTTGGTGGGATCTGACGGACACCTTCTTCATCCACAGCGGCTTAGAAGAGCTCGGATTCGCTCTATTCATGCTATACAGCAGTGAAGAGAAAGATTCGGTTGAAGACAAATGCCGTACAAAATGCAAAAAATCATGTTTTTATGCTTTTTAGTCATTATTTTATTCCTGTATTTATTGAAAATAATTTTCACTTCAGATGTAATCGCTTTAATCGAACTGATGATCAAAATCCCGCAAAACTGGTTACTCGAGAATGTGGCGACTCTTCTCTTCTATGCCGGCGACGACATTACCCATCAGTTCTTATTGACTAAAATGAAAAGTTCGTAAAAATTCTGTTTAATTGAGTTTTAATTTGTTTTTGTTTTTCCCTAAAAAGTTGGCAATTATGCCGAAAGCGCACAAATACTCATCTATTCCGCACTCATAGCCTTTAAGTTAACAAAAGACACGAAAAGTGTGTACGACTTAATCGGTCGGTTCTCGACCGGCGCTCACATCCAGTCATTAGTGAATGAGCTGCCGATCGCTCTGAACGAAGCGATCACTGATATCGACGCCGCCATCGAAATAGAGGATGAGAGGGATGTGACGGAACTGAACGAAATAATTAGCGCTAATTGCGATCTAATGCGGATTCTGTTGACTAAACAGTTCTGCGAATCGGCTCTCGAGTCCAAAGACAGTCAGCTCTCAAACGAAATGGATTCGGAGTCAGTCGAGGACTGAATTGGTTTTATTCGCTAATAATTTCTCATTTTTTTCGTTATTTATTTATTTATAAAGAAATACATTTATAGCAAACAAAAGACAAAAATTGTTTTTCTGTTTGTTTTTGTGATAATTATTTAATTATTTTTTTTGTTAACATTCTTTAGATATTTTTATTTGAATTTTTCGAACATTTTTCGTACAAAAGACTGAATTTTTGTATTTTTTTTCGAAATAAAGTCTAATTTATTAAATATATTCTTATTTTTGTTTTTAATTTTTTTTGTAAAACTTTATTAATTTGAAACAAAAGTGCAAAACATATCACAAGTTAGGGTTTGTCAATGGGGTAGAGCTAAAAGAGCCTGAGTTTTACCCTCTGGTGCCGACCCCTCTTTGGGATGATCTCTGAGTTTCAGAAATTGGATTAAAAATAATACTATTTTCGGATTAATTAAACCGAATTCAAAGACGAGTCAGAATTCGGTCAAATTATACTAAAATTCGAGTTTGCCATCACTTGTGCCTCTTATTGCCGGTAATTCGATATCGAGCCCAATCCTAAAGGCCTGAGTTCGCAGTTCCCAAACCCCTGACTGACTGTTCCCTAAATTAAGTATTCATTGAAATACAAGAATTGTTTGTGTTTTCGAACAAAACTATTGACTAATAAATAAAACTATTTATAAATTATATAGAATTCTGTAAAAGACTGCAAAAGAGTGTAATATAATGTATAATAAATACAATTCATATCAATATATGATTTGAAAAATTAAAAAAACATTTGCTTTACTAATGATTATAAAAAGGTATCAAAAATAACGAAGTGGTTGTGTTGAGGCAGAGGTCGGTTCAGACCAAAGTGTTTGTCGAGGAATGAGAGCATGGCTTTGGTCGGCCTGTCATAAGCGAACTCATTGGCTGTTTTGGAGAGATCCCGGACCACCCTCTCGATCAAGAAGTGGCCCAAACCGTGCCTTTGGTTTCGTATATAAAAGTCTTAAACAGAATATAAATATAAAACAATTGAAAGACTTATAACAGAAATGACTACAAAATGACTATTCTTTTGAACATAAGGTCTGATTAATACCTAAAACACAGAAACAGTTCTTCACTTGTCTTAGACCGCAGTTATCCTTATCTGCAAACCAGAGATTTCTTGTGCCGATGCGAACGAAGCCAACGGCCGACTCGTCCGTCAAATAGTTTTTCTCACATTTTATTAATAAATATATTTTGTCTTCAGTTTTGTCGTCAATGAGTCGATTGAATGAAGTAATCGATTGCTTCAGAAATTGTGCCTAAAATGCAATTCAATATCAAATTCATAATTAATTCAATTAATTAACAAATCGTTTCAATCGTTCAATACTTTTGCCGATTCTTCGCCCAATTTGTCGATCCATTGCTTGAATTGGGATCTAATGACGAAAATTAAGGGAATTATAAATAAAATACAATTAAATTGCAGTCGATTTGAGTCTCACTCCAAAAGACAGTCGAATTTCATTTGTTTATTCTTCTGGTTATAAATCACATCATATTTGAGACTCTGATTCACTGACAGTACTATCAGTTCCTCATTCAGACCATTCATACCGTACAGACGACAATACAATCACTTATTAATTGATTTATAATTAAATAAATGATTATTTTGTCGAAATTGTTGTGCATTTGTGTCCAAAACATAAACTCATTTAACTTGAAGTCAAATAAAAAGAAAACGTAAACAA
This sequence comes from Eueremaeus valkanovi, assembly GCA_034693305.1. NCBI lineage: Eukaryota > Metazoa > Arthropoda > Arachnida > Sarcoptiformes > Eremaeidae > Eueremaeus > Eueremaeus valkanovi. The sequence continues at coordinate 18,971 of JAQIWA010000176.1, read as the reverse complement.
AAATATAGTCTTTTCTGAAAAGCCTTTTAAATCAATACAAGAATAATGTTTGCAAATGAATGCACACATTATATGACCCGAACATATTTAGGAATAATATAATCCATTTAGATTTGATTATAAAAATTTAATTGTATTTAAAGTGCTTCTGATTTTTGATTATATGGGGATTGGGTGGGTTTTACCACTCGGAACGGTTTCCTTCCCTCCCAAACATGCAATATGTTTGGGAACGTTCATCAATGAGCTCGAGTCCGGGCCATAGGCTCAGTCTCGAGCTCTGCTTCGCGCTCAGAAAGGAAACTCATGCCTCGTCATCGTGGCTTAGGCTGACTTCACATTGGATGTGAAGCTGACGAAACATACTATAGAAATGATTCTTTGAAGTATGATCTTAACCTAACCAGCCGTTTCGCTCCCAACCCCTTCCAATCCAATGTTTATTGCATTACGGCTGACAACTCAACAAATGCTTTATTATATCCAAAATCATGAGAATTCATAAATAATTTTCTGCTTTTCAATGACAACTCATTTACTCTTTAATTATCTTAAATATAAAATTTTGATTCAATTGTTTAATTAGTTTTAAATTGAGTTCAATTAAAAGTGTATTGTATTTAAAGCTCTCTGTATAGCAGTGCCAGTACTGGCAAGCGATAAGAGTATAGCAGGTATTGGCAAATAAGTTGTGCACAAAACTAAGCGATAAGTATTAGAACTGGTTTTCAAATGTGAGCAAAGTTTTCAAACATTTAAACATAATTTGAATTTTATTGATATTATGTTTGAAAACTTTGTTGAGTTTTATTGATATTATATTTAATGCGATTCTAATGTAAACTTAAAAATCGATTAAAAAAAATTCTTCAATACTTACTTAGAATAATAAAACAATTAAAGTTTTATGAGAAAGGTTAATAGCCAAATGTTACCCATGCAGGCAATATCTGTTATCCATCAGAATTATATTTTGAACTCAACTTATTTATTGATTTATTCAAACAATTGCAGAGATTTTGTTCAAAAAATCCAATTTTATTATATATTTTCTTAAAAGTCAATAATAATTGAATGAATTAAAACTTACATATAATACAAATAGTGCTTATATTTCATAAGTGATTGTGAAATAAAATGTTGGAATAGATAGAGAAAAAAGTTTACAATGTATTCAATAAAACTTTTTTCCAAATACGAGCTCAACGTCTAAATTGAATATCATTTGAATGAATAGAAAAAAAATCATTGAATAGTAATCATAATTAATATAAATATCGATATAATAATAGAGAATAAAAACCGCAAATAAATAGTTTTCACAAATAAATTAAATAAAAAAAGTTTTTTGTTTTCGCTTAAAATGGAAATTCATTTATATGTAAAACATGTCTTGAAAATTGTTTTTATGATTTTTTGGACCTTTTCATTAACCGCAACCGAATTTGCAAACAAATTGCAAATTATTTAATAATTTTAATAATAGTTTAATATTATTAGAAAAAACTCTTTTCTATCGATAATATCATAAACTTATCTATTATTAAGTTATAATAAAGTCTTTGAGCATAAAATTCTTGCGAATAGTAGTATAATTACAGTTATATTTGAGACAAAAAGTTTTTTTTATCATTAATTCAATCGTTATTTTGCTTCCGATTAAACCATTAATGAAAATGTATTTGTTGTGAATTGACTTCAGAATATCTGTTGATTGGTTTGAGGCCATTCCCGTTCAATCATTTCGATTAAATCTTTTTCACTTAAACTTTTGATTTCTTCAAATCTACTGCTGTTATCATCACAATTGTCGTCGTATTTGGTTAATGTGGCCAAAGCTATAACGATATTATAGATGAAGACATTTATTCAATCAGAACGAGAGTTCAATTTATAGAAAGTTTTCTAAGATTTTATGTAAAGTTTTTTTTTATTTTTTTAGTCGAAGAATGAGTTTCACTGAATATATCCAATCAATTCATATCATTAGGTATTTAAAGCGAATTTCGTTTCGACGACAAAACTTTTGAAAGTCTTAAATAATTTTCCAGTTCTAGACATGAATTAAGATTAAAGTGAAATAAAGTGTTATTTTCCAAGAATTCTATTAATTTAGACTAAAATCTAATAGAGTTTTGTTTTACTCTCAAAAGTTTGTCTTAAAATATATCAGAAAAGAAAATAAAAAAAAATAAATTAATTCAAAAACACAAACCTCTAAAACACACACAAAATAAATGCAAAATTTTAAATGCAATACAAAATGAAGCCAAAAAACATTTAAGAACTCGTGCTGTCATTATTGGCTAAATATAAGGCAAAAAAAAGCAAAAATAAATGTGAAGATCAAAGAAAACGATTGCGAATCACAAGTTGTGTGACGGAATGAGCTGGACATCAGATGCAATACCTGCTACTATTCTGCTCCTTTCCATCACTTCTTTGGCCAACTCATGGTTCAGTGCCAGCAACTGAGCTCTGCGTCTTTTCTCTTCATTCAACTTAAGTCTCGTCTCTTCACTCAAACCATTCTCTTCAGAGCCGACGGCAGAAGACGAAGAAGAAGAGGATATGAGCTGTTGCTGACTGTTGTTATCCCGTCTGAGGTCTTCATAAGTAGTGCTTTCGGAGAGCATTCGCCGAATCATTTCCGCTTTCATACTGCGCTTGAGCTTTTCGGAGGCAGACATCTCTTCCGGCTCATCGTCGCGTATATACCGCTCCGGGATATCGATCTTCTTTGGAAGCATTATCTGTAACGACAGACAAACAGAATAAAAGTAAAATTTTTGTGGTTTTGAAGATCTAATTGATTGCAGACAATGAGAGATACAATTAATAGCATTAAATGATTGTATGAATTAATGACATACTTCGCGCTCAATTAGCTTCTCGTCGTAGTCTTCACTCTTCTTGATAGTGCTCTTAACGATGTCAGGAGTGTTCACATTATGCCTATTATAGCGCACTTCGATATCTGTGTCATCGCATGAGCGCCACATCGTTGAGATCTGAAGCGGAAAACAGAATATTTGAGATAATTATCATTGAATTCAAGAATTCTTCAGAACTTTTGATTTGAAAAGTTATGCAAAAAAATATATAATGAGATAATCGATAGAATAATAAGTAATAAAACTATTTCTATAATAAAAATAAAACAAACGAAACAAAAAAAATTAAAAGTAAGATAATTGCTGTACCGAATTAGCACCTGGATCAGCTCCTGTTTTAGACAACTGGGGCTGACTGCTAGATATTGTATGATGTCTGCGAGTTGTGCTAAGTCGGCCATATTTGGACTCAAGTCGGCGCACATGTGTCAGACGGAATGGAAAAGGAGTAGAAGAGAGAGCAGAAGAGTTGCAAGAAGTAGAAGGAAGTGATAGAGAGGCGCTTCGAGTGCGCTCAGGCCTAGAGAACAGCTGTCGGATGAAATACATATAACGATGTTTAACATGCATTCAAAGCATTCATGTAATCATTAAATTAAAATCTAATTCTAATAAACGAATAAAAAGCAAATTATATTACAATACAAGACATGCTTTGCATTCAATAGAATTGTTTTTCGCTTCAAAACAAAAATTCTTTTCACCTCTTGTTGTGGTTGTGATTGAGATAAATGGTTATCATTTGGTAAAAAATTAGTTTTATTGGCAGTATTTGAGTTCTGAAACAGAGTTGTCGTTCTCTGAAATTCTGCGGTCAGACTATCAATCATACAATGGGTGCCATCACTGCACTCGTCCTTATTCTGGTAGTTATCACCGATCGCTTCCTCGCTGTCCATCTCTTCATCTCTGTCTTCATAGTAATAAGGCGGTGGAATAGATCCGATGCCGCCAACAGCACCGGCAGACATGCAATCCGCGTCGAACTGACCACTAGTCCAAAACGAGTCCATACTCTTCGAGGATCCGTTAGAGAAATGTATTCTTCGTCTCTCAGACTCTCTCTTAACAATTCTAACCGTTTTTATTTCGTTGACCTTTTGAGAGGAAGGGATTATTCCGTAGAACTGTCGCATCTGTTCGTCCAGAATGTCTTCACTGGTGGCCGAAAGCAAATCATCGTTTGTATGGAATTGACTCAAAAACAGATCATTGTTTCCATTGGTTCCACTGTTCGTCACATTATTGTTCTCGAGATTCTCGTAGAGCGGAGTGTCTTCGCCTTCAGAGCCAGAATTTCGCGGACAATGAGCCAAATCTCTTGTGTCCATAGAGTCGAGATCTGTCTCCATATAAGTAGTGGTGATCTTCTTCTTTCCAGGCAGTGGTATAGAACCTGCCAGTCCTGTAGGACTGGCCCTAACGATTTCCCTCTTCTTCTCTGTGCACTTGATGTTCTCAATGGCGGCGTTCAGTTCAACGCGTCTATTGTGCAGATCATCGATCACTTGGTTTATGTGAGCCAACTCTGCCTCCAGAGTCGAAGCCCTGTTCGACTCGAGCGCCTCCTCATTGGCCAAGACTTGTTTGAGCTTATTCTTAGCGATGATTACGTCCTGTTCTATCTGTGCGTTTTCGGCTGCCTTTTCCTCCAGACGTTTGGCCGAATGGGTCAGAAGACCTCTGACTCGACTCAGCTCTCCCTCTATCATACGCTGCTGTTTCTTAAGCTTTTCCAAACTGATCACTGGACCCGATTCGGTACCGATTTTGGCCACTTTGCTCTTCACTCCCTCCAGAGTTCGCTCCAAAATCTCTTTGTCCTGTTGTAGGGCCGACAGAGTACTCGTCTCCTCTTCAAACGACATGTGATCTAATTTGGAAGTGGAGGCCGCCCTGGCCTTACTGTCCTCCATATCCATACCTTCGGCTTTGGCTCTATTTTCCCCCAACTCTTCACCAATGGTTGGGTTATTGAGTTTAACCATATTGTCGACAGTGTTGATGAAAGGGAACTGCATGTCATACTGCTTCTCATACTCTGCTAACCGTTCCCTCAGTTCCCTGTATTTGAGTTTGTGTTCGTCCCGTTTGTGCGGCTCTATTTCAATCATCTTTTCCTCGCTTTCCATCTGAAGTCTCAATTGATCACAATTTTTGGCTAATTGGGACTGAGTTCGTCTCAGCTGAATGAGCAATAGTACTAACTCTTCGTGTGATTTCCCCAACAGATCACCCGTTGAGACACACAGTCTCGAAGACTTGGAATCTCTCAATGACTTAGGCTTTACGTGCATAGGTTTAGTAGTAAATGGGTTTGGCTTTTGCACCTCAGAGTCAGATGCATTCAGATCGTCCCTCGACCGGCGTTTGTGCGAAGAGCGACGCTTTCGGACCTTCTCTGCCATTATAGGACCCGAAACCGAATCTATATTTCGGACGCAATCATAAAAATACGTAAAATTATTTTTATATCAAATAATTTGAGACAAGTCTTAAAACGAGTTATAAATTGAAACTTTTTGAAACTCTTGAGACACAGTTGTATTGTTCGGTGCGATTGACTCTTACCTGTGGACAACTCAATCAGTGAACTCAAATCAGATTCAGTTTCAGTGTAGTCATCGAAGGTCTTCTCCAGACTCTCAACTAATGGCACTGTTTGTTGGCTTAGACTTATTGTCGATGACTTTGAGCTAAAATTCTCTCCGAAATGACGTTTACTTACTCTACGCAACACTTCTGTACCCATGAAGTCGTCTTCAGAAACGATATTATCGCTATCATTGAAGAAGACGTCTATCTCTTGGGACGGCATTTCGGAGGACTGTTGGCTAAGATTCTCATAAATATGTTTACTGTTTTGCTGATCCACCAGTCCTTCCAATGATTTTGAGCGCCGTTTAGAAGCGATAGAGTTCTCAAACAAACTATTTTGAGCTTCAAATTCGAGATCTGTTTTAGTTTTGAACGATTGATGACTGAAGTCAGGAGTCATACATCGCTTGTGTGAGTTAGTGTTAATAGTATAGGAAGCGAATGACTTGTCATTTTCGGGCACTTTCTTTAGGGTATGTCCCGCCTCATACTTATTGCGTTCTGAGTCCAGAAATTTTGACACATTTGGCAACAAAAAGGATTTCAATGAACTTTCTATACTATCCGTTGGTATTGGCGTTGGAATTGGATTAGTATTTGTATTGTTATTCATGTTATTTGTGATGCAGTTATTCAATGAAACAGACGAATCATTTTTGTTAACTGAGTTGACATTAATGTTGTTCACTCTCTTCCCGACATCACATTTCTGGAGTGAAGTCGTTCCTAAATACCGAGTATTGTTCAGTGCATTACACCGGGAGAGTAGAGGAGGCGGTGAACTCGTCTGACGGGCCGCCAATTTCTCCTGCAGTGCTAACTGTTGTTCCTCTGATAGGAGGTCAGACATATAATAGGGTGCATTCGGTGACCTTTCCTTATCATTGCTGCTATTGCTTGGCTCAGGAGTGGCCACAGTCTTCACTTCGACGTCGGTATTGGTCACACGTATCTCATCTAAGGTCTCATAAGCCGGGTTCGGGTTAAGAGATAGACGAGTGTTGAACTGACCAGTAATGGTTGGCACGGGTTCGGGTCGAGGCTTCTTATATGTTCTGACTTTGCAGCCGGCCTTCAGTTTAATATCAGCCCCAGTTATAACGTCTGACTGATAGTTAATAGTATCGAAGTCACGACTGGCCTCATCATCGGCGTCGTCGCCGGCATCGCTCTCTTTCTCCACCTCTTCCCCATCCATGGCCACGTATTCATCTTCTTCTTTAGCAACTTTATTCATATTAAGGTAATCCGATTGTTCTCTACTGGACTGCACTTCCTGTTCGATCGCCTTATCCTTGTTGTCGATCAACTGAAGCGCGCCTTTAGTCACAATCACTTCATCCACTTTTTGCACTTTACTTATAGACAACTGATTAGAGCGCGAAAGGGAATACATCTTCTCTTTGCGGACGTCAGCTGTCTTTCGGAGATCAGCCAAAACACAGGACAGCGGCGACAGCATCAGTGGCGCCGACTTCGACGATGTGTTGGTTTCGTCGCCAATCGAAGAATTATTGTCCAGTATTTCACTGTCACTGACGTATGATTTGGCGTAAAAATTATTTCCGTTCATTAGAAGTCGAGAACTGGTCTCGGCTTTCGATATATAGTTTATTTTGTTCACAATATCGCTATTAAAACATTGGCTTTCATTCTGAGGTTCAGTTTTGGTTTCGATTGGTTTGGAATTCTTGATCTCATATTCATTGAACTTTTTGAGCAGACATTTAACGGAGCACTCGTCCACTCCGTCCCCGTCTTCTCGTTTCTCTAAATTGAAGTCCCGTTTTGTCTCTTCAGTTCTGATCTTTGGCTGTACTACCGATGCATTTACTGCCTTTAAACTCCTTCGGGAGGCAGTTCTGGCCAATGATGCCTCGTCTGGCACCGGAAGGCCGACATCACCCCAGTCGTGCTTGTTGAAGGACCGACCGATGCTGTCATTTTTGCTGCTGACCGACTCATTGAAGCTGATGGGACTCATGAGAATGGATTGGCGGCCAGACTCTGAGAACCGTTGGTAAAACATTGTCGAAGCCTTATAGTAATCCTCTTTACTTATGTCGAGATCAGACTCTTTGTCCGTCAGATCATTATCTTTGACGAAAGAATTAATATTTATATAATCAGGTATTGACTGATCTTTCATTGTCTCTGACATTCTTTGATTGTATTGAAGTCGAAGATTAAGTTCGGCTTAAGTTTCGGAAACAAATGTTTTTAAGAATTTTAATAATATTTTTGTAAATTCAATATTTTTGTTGAGAGAGATCAAGAAGTTATGAGTTTTTATTAGTTGTTAGTCAGCCTCCGATACAATTGATTTCAAGACATTTAATCGTTATTTATTAGACGACAAACCGGTTTAGTGAAGAATAAGATTTTTTTTTGGAATTGAATGTGTTTTTTGTTAGTTTCCAGATATTTGAGCTCAAGATTGAGTTAGTCAGTCAACCGTTAGTAACGCAAAAAATTTTAAGTTTCATTATTTTCTTAAAATTATATTTTTTCTCATTCACTACAACTCAAAAGATTAGCCGATAAAGTGATTTGACATACAGTAAGCGAACGCTAAAAATATTTCGGTTTAACAGCTTTTTATAATTATATACGAAATAATAGGTTTTTATAGAAATTTTTATGCAATCAATTGGTTATGATTTTCAATATTGAAATTCGAGAAAACATATTATAATATAATAAAAGATTTTCATAGCATTTGTTAATCATTCGCATAAAAAATGTTGAATTTTTTTAGATTTAAGAATAGAAGCAATGATTGAATAAAAAGAATAACAATAAGGAAAAGCAATTGATGGCAAACCTTCGTCATCGGACGAGTAGCTGACCGGAGCGTTCTTTTGTGGCGATTGTATGTCATCGTCCGCTTGGGTCACGAAATCACTTCCATCGCCGATGCTCTTTGATCTTTCTCTTTGTGGAAGTGCTGTCTGTTGTGTGTAATCCCTATCCCTTTGTTGCGGTCCCTTAAGTGCATCCTTTATAGCGAACTTTGATCGATATTCTTCAGGTAGTGGTGGTCTGGAGGGCAGTTCCACTGGTTTTGTACTTTGTTGTTGCATCTGTTGTTGTTGTTGTTGTTGTTGTTGTTGTTGAGACCAATTCCTCTTATTGAGCGGCGACTGAAGCATCCGTTGCTTCCACTCCAGCAATCGCTGCAGACTTTCCTCTCTTTGATAGTTTCGCGGCGTTTCTGAATCCAAACCATAAGAGTTTGCATTCGATGAGTGATAATGAGGTAAATGCGATGAAGACAACTGTGGGAACTGATTATCCGATTGTGGAGACGTCAATGTGTTGGCGTTCACCAGGTAGTCAGACCAGGGTCGGGGCTCTTTGGTCGTCGAGTTCGGTGCCGGTGGGTATTGCGGAGGACTCACGTAATTGGTCTGTTGTTCTATGAAATACCGCGAATAGGGGTCATACCGATCCATACTGGACTTGGGTCTGACCGGCATTATCTTTGGTGGTTCGGCAGTTTGTGTCGCACTGTAATAGCCTTCAGGGCGCACACCGGCAGTGTAGCCGTTCCCATTTGCTATCTTCTGGCACTCGTCCTCCTCCTCTTCCTCTTCCTGATCCCGTTCCAGAAAGTCGGCCGAATGTGGTCGAGGGGGCAGTCGTGAGAACCGGGGGGTATGACTGGGAAGTGGCAAACGATATTGAGGTGATGTTTGTTCGTATGGCGGATATGATTGAGTATAATAACCGTTGGACAGGTAGTTGCTGTTGAAGTTGTCGTGTGCTATCAGGTCTGGTGTTTGGTGGCTATGACTGTGGTATTGGGCCGACGGAGGGATCACATATAGGTCTGAATTGTCGTAGTACTGGCGCTTTGGCTTTGGCGGTGCGTTCACATAGTGTGACCTCTGGAGTGGCCTTTGCTGTGGGTTTGGCTGATAGACGAGCGGAAGACCCACTGAATTGTAAGAACCGGGATATTTATCACCTGAACCAATGTTATCCTCATATTGTTGGTTACTCATTGCACCAGAAGTTGATCGCCGGGATTGGTACGAAGCAAAGCCGGATTCTTCCTCTTCGTCCTCATTATTGGCGGCCACTTCCTGGCCGTCGCCCGCATTGCGAACCGTTGAGAAAGCGGACGATAACTGCATTATCGACGCCAGGGATAGAGAGTTCATCCATTGGGTCTGACTTTCCTTAGAGTCGGCCGCAAAGTAGTAGGTCTTCATATTGCTGTGCTCGGCCTTGAAGGCATACTTGCGGGCGATTCCATCCTCGGCCAGGCTTGGGGTTATCTTATAGCTGGGCAGTAGTAGCGAACCCAAGAGCTTCTCCTCTTCCATGTCTGTAAATAAGTTATGAAATGCCGAAAAGGGAATCAGTTTTTAGTGAGTAATGATCCGAATGAACGAGTATTTGTCATCGACTCTAATATAATGTCAAAACAATTCTGTGATAACAACAGAAAGAAAATTAGAAATAAATGAGAGTTTAGTATAAGAAAGGGAATGAAAGTCAGAGCCAGAGTATAGTCAGGAGATAGTGATAGTGGACCTCAAAATAGTGTCTCTAATCAGTGGATGAAAATCTCTGGAGAAATGACTGGCAGTATGAGAGACGAAAGAAAAAGTTAATTACAATAAAATCCAAAGAGTAATGGAAGTGAAGAGAAAAGTAGACAAACAAATGAAAAGCTAAAAAATTTGATTTATTATTCGCTATTAAATTAATTGGATTAATGTTGGGATAAAAACAGTGAACATCACGACTGAGAGCAGAATACAGTAAAAAATATTAACTTTATATTATTTGAAACAACAAATGCATACAAAAACAAAATTTTATTTTATTTTTATATATACTATACTTATATTCGCCGTCTATTGTATGTATAGCAGAGACCGAATGAGTTCGCAATAAATAATAAATAATTATTATTACAAACTTTGAATGCATTGAATGCAAAGCACAATCAAAGTCTACAGACAATAAAGAATTGCTTTTCCCTGAGTTTCTCATATAATGTAAGAATATTTTTGTGATATTAATACAAAAAGTATATCAAATGGCAATACGAATGAAAATTTAGAGCATATCTAATATCCGGATCAAATTGATTACCTTTGTAATAGAAGAGGCAGTAGTCTGCGAGCACACACCACCTCCTCTTCCACTGCTTCAGTGCCGCGCCTTCCAGTCGGTAGAGCCAACCGCGTAGTGTGACCTGAGAATCGGTAGACCTGCGGACCGGCGGCGAGCGCAGAGAAACGCCTTTCCTTTTACTCAGTTGTAGTCGGAGTCCGTCCATAATAGTCTGACTGTCGTCTACACCGACGGGTATATAACCGATGGGATTGTCTGCATAATAATACGCGTAATTGTTGTCCGTCCGATACAGTGCCGCCGCAGCCGCCGGAGTATTGGCCACTAGATCTTGGATGTCGTGACCATTCACACCATTCTTCGCGTGTGGATACCCCAGCAAATGATCTCCTGATTCGATTGGCCTGAGAGCACAAACATTGCAATGAAACACAATATTAATTGAGCGATCAATCAATCAAAATATGGCCAAAAATACTGTGCAATCAATACATATATACAAAGTATACGCAAATATTTAGACAGCAATAGAGAGCACAGAGAGAGCAGAGAAGGGATGCAAAGAAGAAAAATCAATCGCAATGTCCTCATACCTGTGATTGCAGCAAATAAACTTAGTCCAGTCCCATATACCCCAGTGCTCCATTATGCCAATTGGATATCAATTATTCGTTTATTACATTGAAATTTAATCACAATTATTGGCCACTTATTCCTATAAAGCACTAGAAGCCCATTGACTGCAATCACATTCCTTTACATAACAAACACTTATTCCGATTGAGCTCTAAATGTCAACTAATTCTGTATTGTATTATATCTGTGGCTAAAGACCAAAATTCAATGATCATCCTCTCTGTCCGCATGCTCTGCACTCTCAGCCCATTCTATCGATTTCTTCTCTCAACTGAACTCTTTCTCTGAGTGACTGACTCTTTCTCTCTTCGCTTCTCTCGCTCTTCCTATTTATGTGTCTCTACTGTACTCTACATCTATTTGGCTCTCTCTCTCTCTCTCTCTCTCTCTCTCTCTCTCTCTCTCTCTCTCTCGGATGCTTTGCCAGAGTGAGTCTCTCTGTCTCTCTCAGTGCCTCTCATCCAAAAAACATTATTTGTGTGAATGAGAAATATCTTCTTTGACTTACATATCCTTTTTCCAGCACTAGATTTGATACAAAGACACAGACATAATAAGAAAGTGAAAAAAGAGTGAGAGAACTACTGAAATGAAATGGCATTCAATGAATGCCAGATTTATATGAAAGCACAAAATGTGAACTGAAATATAATGAGTGCACAAACAGAATCATCTGAAGAATATTATATTCGGTTTTAGCATAAATATGAGCCCAAACAGCACTCAAATTGAATTAATTCCAATGCCTTTTGTGTCGTCTATTCTATTCAAACCTCATATTTAATTATAAATATAATACAAGAGTTGTCGACAACAATAGTGTTGTATATAAGAGATATAAAACAAATAATCAAATTATAATAGAATTTGGAGCAAATCAGATGATTCTGATTGTCGTAATTGTCAGAATAGTAGGAAAAGTCATCAGAATTAGAGAAATACTGAAATACAGTATAAGTTAGAAATACAGAGAACTAGTCGTCTGTCGCTTACGACTGAACTCTTATACGAGTTTAACAAAACTTATCTGTTATTAGATATACAGAAGAGATATAAGTGTAGAGAGAAATAGAAGAGACAAATGATAACTAATCTAATAATAAAACAGTGAATACGAAATCAAATACTGAAATAGAGTATTGAGTTTCACAAAAGAAGTGATAACAACAACAGAGACATTGAAAAACATACGGTTTTGACATATTTAAGAGACTTTTTCCCATTAAGTGAACAGTAATACGAAATGAATAGAAAGAAAACAAAACATAAATTGATATTTAATAGGCGTTTAATGTGAAAAAACTTTTTCAATAATAAAACTTTTTATTTGATAATTAGAAACAGAGAATAATTTTTCATTTATTAATATAGACTTACAGTAAGAATAATCGTTATTCCATATATGTATAGAGGAATTCAATGCTGGGTTCGTTCAAACATTAAAATCTTCTTTTCATTTAATTTATATCCAAAATATTTTTCATTATATTTTGTCTCATATTTTTGTATTATATTTTCACATATAATAACAAACTTTTATTTCCATCCAAACGGAGACAAAACAAAAGAGCGAATAATTATTTGAGAGCTGCAAAAGTCGGCTTCGGATTGCAATTTAGCGAAGGGTGTTGTTTGTTGTAATACCAGTGCATTTTAAAACTTATTAAAAACAAAACATAACAAAAAAAGTTTTTCTAAACTATTTTTTTTCTCTCACTCTATGTCTGTCTCTCTGTCTATACTTTATATCTATAAACCAATACTTTTATTTCAAAACTAAGTAATGATGTCCTCAGAGAACAAGTGATTCAGAAAACAATAAAATATAAGTCAAATAATAGCAGAAACTTAAACAACAAGTGATAAGTCAATAATGAGAGTATGAAATATTGGAGGTGCGCTGGTGTTGGGGCTGGTGCTGGCCAATACTGTTGGTCTTGAGTGAGTTGGGTCTTCTTTATCAGGAGCTGACACAACAACACAACACATACACACATATACTGTATATACTGGAGGTTCACGTCTGAGAGGAGAATCTGTGCTCATAGTCTCCACAGTCTCTCCATATCTGGCACTCACTACTGGCTCTCACAGCTCAGAGGCTCACTATTTCTCTATCAATCGCTAACTCAAACTCAATGTCCCGCAACTGACGGACTATTTTAACTACTCTTATGCATGAGTTTGTGTGTGAGAGTATGTACTGTGCACTTGCTCTGGCACTGGTAGTAGTTCTCGCATAAAATGCCGACCGAATAAAGTTTTCTGCGATTGGGTCAGTGCTCTAAACGAAGGCCTATCGACGTGTTGGGTATAGACTGTGGTAGTCGTTGTTGAGCACCGCATAGACTACTCGATCAGAACTGTTGCAGAACTTAGTTCTCAGTTCTGTTCTGATATCCCCCCTATGTCTTGCCCTTTAGTGCTTTAGGCAATGAGGAAATGTATTAGACGTATAAAGACATGCATTACTTACTTATGCTTAACACTGCTCTAACAGCACCGATAGGTTAGGCTCTGAGATCTGAGTCGAAGAGCGGTTTGGCTAACGAAACAACTTTTTTCAAGGATTTTCTTTATTAGTTTGGAATCACTTTATATAATATATAGCAATAACTAGTATTGCAAAGAATTGCAAAGAATTTTCATTCGCTTTACTCTACGCTCACAACTATTTGTACCAACTTTTGCAGCACTTCTTCGCTGCACTTCAATCACTCTTCGTGTTGGGTCTAATACTTCGCAAAATATCAGTCAAAAAATACTTTTCAATAATAATTCTATACATACTGTGCATCCAATCCAATATCACAACAGAATTATAGTTTATAGACAACAGAAAGAAAAGAGAAATTATTAAAGACATTAAGACTACTCAGAAATCAAGTGCTTCTGATTTGGTTGTAAAATGTTTGGTCTCTTATCATATAATTATACAATACATGGCGTGTATCGCAAGCCGTGAGATAATAGCAGTCATGTTATCGCTATTTATTATCATTAGTTTTCAGATTAATTATTGTTAACCCGAAAACTCACACACAGTTAGGGTTGAGTCCACTCATACACATTGGACTCATAGAGAGATAAACACAAGAATCAAGTCTTCAGATCTCAAGTTTAAAAACCTTTTAATTGCAATAAAAAAAATTATCTGAAAATTAAGAGAAAAAAGTAAATTATATTCAATGGAAGCGCAAAAAAAAGTTTATTTTCTTATAATTTATTCACTTTATCCGAAAATTTGCAAATATATAGGAAATTAAAAAAACAAAATTTACATCAAATAAAACAATAAATTAAAGCATTTTTTTATTTATTTAAATTATTTCTGAAAAAAGATAACGCGTTTCCTATCATTTGATTCACATCTGGTTTTGACGCTATATTGGACTCAATTCTAGTATCAGTTTTGGACTCAATTTTGGTCTTAGTATTGACTGAATCCCTATTCTTATCGACCATTTCATCGCAATTATAGCTAATATTAAAACTTTTTGTCGGCTTTTCATCCGATTTTGGTTTTTCTTTCGCGAAATTATTACGTCTTTTATCTCTAAAGTTATCTTTAAATTGATTTTTATTGTAACTCAAAGGCGGAGCGAATTCAGGCTTTCGTTCCACTCTTTGCTCTGCGATATAGCTATTGAATAGATTGGGCTTTGGTTTGGGAGGAAATTCTGGCAAAATTAATGGCAGATCAGGTTTGCCGACATCCCATTCCCGAACGCTTGTCGGCTGGGCTTTGGGCTCGGGTTCTGATGGTTGCAAATCTGCAAACTCTTCCTCCGATTCACTGGAACTGTCTCTGAATTGGGCGGAAATACCCTTTCGTTGCGCTATTTTCGCGAGTCTTTCGCGCAATAATTGTTTCCGTTTTTGTTTCAACTTTTGTTTCTGTATTTTCTGAGTCTTTGTTTGATCCCTGAGTTGACTCAAGTGATCCATTTGTTCCTGTCGTGTCTGTTGGTCTTTGGCGAACCCATAGTAGGCCACCCCGTGATCCCGGATCTCATTGTACTGAATGTTCTGATAATGAATATCAATGTTATTCTTGTCGTCGGTTTGGGTTCCGCTCAACAGTTCATTGGATGCGTTTGACTCCCATTCCCGTCGCTCTAACTCTCGACGCAAATCATTGGTAAGTAATTCGTTATTTGACGACAAGTGCGGAACTGTTGGCAAATCAGAGCCAGACTTATGGTCTGAGTTTGCATTACTATCGGATCTATTCTTCTGAAACATCTGTCGATCGATGTCTATATACTTCTGAAGATCTTTCTGAAGACATCTTCGACTTCGACCCAAAGAGTCGACGAATTCAGTCCACTCTTCTTCGTCTGTCGTCTGTTGTCTTCCATTCATGTCTTCATTGTTTGACTGATTGTCTGCAAAACTATCGACACGTCTATTGACTTGTCTTTCGTCTAAAGCTTTTCGATGGAAATCCACGAGAATTCTGTCGTCCAGTTCTCCGTCCAGTCCTTCGTCGTTGTCGTTGTCCTCATTGTCTCTACTCATCAATAGATTCGGATTTTGAGACCATTTCTCATACAATCGAGACTTCATTTCAAGCATTTCTTTGGACTTTTTGAGTGCCTTTTCCTCTTCAATGAGTTCTTCGTTGTATTTCTCTTCCTTTTCCTCTCTTTTTCTTCGATTGTCTTCTTTTCTGACACTATTTGCCGTCAATTCCTTCTCATTCTTCTCACGAATTCTTTTTCCCAATTTATATGAATTCAAACGACTATTAATTGCATACAAATTGTTGTCGTTTTCGACCACTTTTTGCTGACTTTCGGATAACTTCTTCAGACGAAAGGATTCCTGTTTTCGGAACAGTTCTGCCTTCAGATCGATAATTGAGGCGGAATTGACGTTAATTTGTTTCAATTCATTCATTGCTTTAATCTTTAATTATATTTCACTTAATTTTATAAATAAATTAATTTTTGTCTGACTTTTAATTTCAATGTTTTGTTTGTAAACATACACTCATTGGTAGAGATGTTCACAGATTTCTACTCTCTTATTATCAGTGATGATGAGAGTTAGGGCCAAAATTTGCCCCTATTTGTCCCCGGGTCAACCATTATCCAACAATTGTGTGGATTCATTTAGGACTTTATTAACTGTACAGTAGTTTCAATTAAGTCTAAACTCATCGAATTTATCATTCAATCAAAATATGATCAAGTCTATTATTTTATAACAATTCTGATATTTAAATGACCTGTTTTATGATTTACCTCTGCATTATTTGTGCACATCTCTACTTAAATATATAAAAATATTTTTAAATTTAACTTTATTTCCAAAACAATCGTTACTTTTAATAAAAGTTTGATATAAAAGGGTTTGAAATAAAGGCCAAAGCATTTCAAAGCAATTTGTATGCAATTAGAAAATGTAACCCAAAAATGCAATAAAGCGTAACGTAATTCAGTTGTGGCTCTATTTTAGTGTCATTTGAATACTAATGAAGTTTAAAATTAATGATTTGAAGGACTTTTGTATTGAAATCCTATTGAAATTCAAATGATTTCATTACACAATCAAACCTACGCTTAGAGTAATTGACGCAAACTTTCAATTATTTCACTTCCTTTTCAGTAGTCATACGATTAAACAGTTTTGAACTCATATTCGAGTCTTCATTGCGTTAACGCCTTCACCACTCAACTGATCCATGTCTTTCTGCACCTGGAAGAGTGCGGAGGTATATAAGGACTGCTGGAGATCAGGTACAGGAGATGACCACTGATTACTGTTAGTGACAACCAATTGATTAGAGTTTTGTTTGCTTTGTTGGGCACCGGAAGGCATATACGTGTGCGTCCAATGCGGTCACCACTTGTTCTCTTCTCTCTCCAAATGTGAGCCAATAGTCCAAACATTGTCTAAACATTGTGTTAATGATTGTCTCATTGTTTGACCCGAACCCGTGCGACCGCACCAGTCGATCATCACAGTCCCTGGCCTTCATTCAGCGAAACACTTCTACCCAATAGTGTCCAAAGAAGACCAGAATTGGGTTCGGGTTATGTGAATAGGAATGCATTGAAAGTATTGAACAAATAATTGCTTTTCATTTCAAACCATTTTTTTGTTAACTTTTGTCGTATTTTTGTGAACGACTTCTTCTGTCGTTCTTTCGCTCATTCAATGTCTATATTCTTATTCATTGATTAATTGATCTTATCTTATGTTGAGGTGATTTGTGGCAAATGTGCGAATGGTTTGGGACACGAGTTCCTGAAGGACGGGCCGAACGAAAAGTCTAGGTTTTGAATATTCTCAGAGTCTCTGCGATTCGTTCCGAGAGATCGTATGAATCGTTTCAATCGTTTCAATGATTCGCTTATTATTTGCTTTCAATTCATTTATTGCGTAATCTCTTCTCAAAACCAGAATTATCTGCGGAAACAGTGGAGAGACTCGACAAATACGGGACCCAATCGGGCGATACTAAAGCTAACGATCCAATTGATGCCAATAATGATAAACAATCCAAGAATTGTGATCTTCAGTAATGATTAATAAATTGTTTTAAAAGTTAATCAAATATTGAAAATCACTTCAAATGACGTCTTTCTGTTTAAGCTCTTCCTGAGAGACAGGACTGACTGAAGACATTGTTTAACATTATTTAAGGCTTAAAATTAAGTATTGTTTTCTGTTATTAATGTTTTGTTATTCAATAATAATAATAATTGTTATAATTCTATGGATTTTTTGATATATTTGTTTGAATTTATAGAGAATTTTAAATAAGACTTAAATTGTTTTTATGAAACTAACGATTATTTGCGAAATGAAAATCAAATTATAATAAATAGAAATGAATGAAATGATTGTATAACTGAATCAATGACTGAATGTATGCCTGAATTAACTGAAACTAAACTAAATTGGATGACAAGCCTTCTGTTGGCACTCACAGGGAATCGGGCTTTGGGTCAAATCCAAGAGATTATCCAAAGGCGACGAATTGAAACGATATGAAGGGAATGGCTATTATAGAGACGACAATCCGGAAGCAATCGAAGAGCAATCCATTGCATCGACCAGTGCTTGGATTCCTGGTTCAGATCAGATGAATGAAAGCATTGGTTCGGATGGAGGCGTCGTTGGAAAGAGAGCTCAAAGAAAAAAATTAGGCGCCACTGAATCCGAGGACAAACTTTGCGTTTATGTCGAATCGGTTAACAAAACTCGATCTTTAGTCGAATCGACTCTTAAGTATCAATTGTTTGCCGAACTTGTCATCCAATTATTCGGAAGTAAATACAATGCTTTGAATGAATGCCTATTCATGCGATTGATCTGTATTTCAATACTTATTCAATAAAACTAATGGTTTGTCAATAAATTGAAATCTCGTAACAAATATTGCAATTGATATGAGAATTGATTTACTGTTGAATCGATTGAATGAATGAGTCATGAAATGAATGAATACATAAATTGAATGAAAGGACAATATAATGGTTGTGCGACTGTTATATGGGATCAGATGTTCAGATATTGGTCTACAGTATAAGTCGATTGTTTGTAAGTATGAGTCGTGTCTTGTGATCGATGTTCTGATGGAAAGAGTCGTCAAAACAGAGTCAATACAGAGATGTTATGAGAGTTGGGATCAGTTTGAAGACAGTGTCAGTTGAATCGGCGACTCTTGTCGTTCAGTCGATGGCCAGAAACCATTGATGAAGAGGACAGTCATTGTCTGTCATCGTTAGACGGCGTCCA
>JAQIWA010000175.1:0-44649 GCA_034693305.1 Eueremaeus valkanovi | reverse complement strand
TTGGACACGGGTGTGTACTAGTAGCTTGATTCTGAACCAAATTAGTCGGCTAGACATGTATTAGACTGATTGGACACGGATTCTATTCTGACTGTTATGTCACGCGTTCACAACACAGAACTAATTTCAAATTAAATCAAATTTAAATATAATTTAAACCAAATCTAAATCCAATATGAATTGCAATCTTTGCTATTATCCAAAAGTTTCGTTTGGCGTTTACCGCTGCGGACATATGTCTTGCATTTCATGTTATCTCAATTGGAACCGAGTCAACCACTGCTGTCCGTACTGTCGGACTGAAGGTGGTTATGTATTCACACTAATACTGCACAATGAGTGCGACTACTGTTTGACGGAATTCAATGATGAGAACCGGCCCAGAATCGCAATGATTACCTGTCTGTGTCAGTTATGCGATAAGTGTGCTGAAGACAATATATGGCCCGGAGTTCAGCAGTGCATAACTTGCGGACAAAACTGTGGTTTTAGGCCATTGTCACGTAAATACAGAGTATTATATCCTTAGGTATTGAAAATTTTTCTCTACTTTTTCATCAAATTTCACTCATTTTCTCTACTTTTAGTGCAGATTTAAAGCACATCAAAATTGTGGCCCGAATTTGTTTGTTATTCTTTGGCAATCCTTTCAATCGATTATTAAATATTTGACTTTTTTTTTAATTTTTCATCAATTTTTGATCTTTTGCTTGACTTTAACTCAAATTTTTGTTTTTAAAATTAAATAAAACTAAATACCAATACAAGAGTGACTATATGTTCAAATATGAGACTGGTGGGTCAGGGAGGTCAGACCCTGAGGGTTTTATAGCGAAATTAGTAGGGGGGTCAGAAAGTGGTGATAACATTTAACTGTTCAGCTTGTTACAAATGATTTAATCTGGATAAACAAATAAACATGTGAAAAAGTTTATCATGCACATTTATTACAGGTTACTAATTATACAATATCCAATTCTTAAAGTACCTATTTGAATTTGCTTGCTTATTATAATTTTTAAGCTTATCAACTCTACTAATACCTTTTTCACCAGGTAGCATGATCAGAGACAGTAATAAATATTCATATTAGCTAAATGAACATGAATATAATTTTTTAAAAAGAGAATTATTGAACTTGACGCAATTAAAATATCCCACATTTAACAGGTTAAATAAATAATTTCTTGACCCAACTGTAAATAAATATCTATATCAATTTAAAATATGTGATTATTCTAAGATATCTGTTTATGGTTAGTGGTTCAGATAATTTTTCCTCTTACGAGTCAGTTTAAGCTTGTTAATTTTAAGAGCTAATCATAAACCTACATTTCTTAACATTAAAAATATTTCTTTATTCTGAAATTATTCGTTTTTTTGAATCAATAAGCTAGAAGCTTTTTCTTCTTCAATTGACCTGGGGAAATTAAATAAAATAAAAAACAATAACCTTTTTCCTCTTTAATACCATCCTTTTGGAAACAGAAATGTTGAACAAAAATAGCAAAAATTCATTTTCATGTCTGAGATATTCTGTGTATTCAGACATAAAAAGGTTTTTATATATTTTTTGCTCATATTTTGTTTTTGAATTATGATAGGTCAAATATGATTTAGGACATAGAAGTATTGCTCCGGGATTATTCTTTTGTCTCATGTTATTCGCATCAAGTACAATATAATGTGGAGAATATTCTGTGCATTGAAAAAATAATATTTTATTACGAGAATAAAATTCATTCCTTTTCATGCAAATTATTATTCTTTCAATTAGAAATTTCAATCAATATAGTACTTATATTTAGTCTATCAAGATGACTTATTAAATATAATTAGAACTGTAATATTGTTTTTAATATTTAATAATATTTGCTATCAAAATGAATATTTATAAAATTGGTCGAAAACTTGGCATAACTTTATTCAACTAAAATAACAAACAATTATTTTTCATTAATTTTTACAATTAATTTGATCTGGATAATCAAATAAGACAAAAAGTTAATTATGCAAATTAATTACAAGCTGCAATTTATACAAAAATTATTTTACATTTTAAATATTTAACTTTGCAATTGTAATTGGTAGGAGTTCACCATATGTTATTTTCATAGAAAGTAGTAAAGTTTTTTATAAACTAAACGAACATGTTTAGAACATGTCACAAACTAAATGAACAAACTAAACGAAACGAAAACGCTCTGTTTGTGAGCTATGTGTGAAATATAAACAAAATTTGAAACTTTATTACAAACATTCTGTAAAACATCTGCACTTCTGAAGCTCAACACTGACCACCCAACTCATTTGAGTCGAACTCATCAGTAAGAAAACCTCTTCATTTGACTACTTTTACTAATGAAAATTAGTGCACAATTCTGCTACTGAAGAAGAATAGGCGAAAGCCATTCGAAACGCGCGTCTAGCAATTGAAAAATTGTTAAAAAACAAAGTTGTGTTCAAGCAAATTTTATATTAAATTTGTAAAATGAATAATGTTTATGATATGTTTGAATCAAACAAATAATGATTACAAGAAAATTGCAGTTTAGGGTAAAATACAGTTTATTATAAATTATTTTAAAAATAATAAATCGGTTTACAAATTGAGTTCACTTTAACAGTATTTTAGTGATATTATCAATAAAAGAAGGGAAAATCCCAGACCAGGACAATTGACAGCAGATATGCACTGGCAGTCACTATAATGAAGACCAGAACGAAGATTATAATAAATAAATTGATTTTCAATTAACATATTTCGCAATTAATTATATTTTCATATGTGTTGACTCCAAACCCAATTTACAATTTCTTTGTCTAAACGTGTTTAACGTGAAAGCGGAGACATAACTGCATTACACAAACAGACAAATAAATGATTGGTTAAAAGAGTTGCCCATATTTGCCACTATATTCTTGATTGAATCAGATTTCAATTTTATAGAACACGGGATCAATTCAGTCAATTTTTTTTATCCAGATTTCGAGGTTATCTTCAAGATGCTATTAATAGAAAGATTCAAATCTATTGTAATTAAAATAATTTAAGACAAAAAAAAGTGTATTTCTTTCAAAACGAACTCAATTTCAAACTAACGAATAATATTCCAGTAAATACTAGAGCGGAATAACCGGGTAATTTTGTTATTTAACTTTATATTATACAGGTATTTATGGAAAACCGGTAAATTGGAGTAAATGAGTTTAATTATAGTTTGCAAGGGTATATTTTCAAAATCATATACAACATACTGTATTCATGTCATGATTGTCAGACCATTTCAAATGAAAAACCCATTGGTTATCAATAGATAGATCCAGGGGTATTCCAGGGGTATTGCATGTTGGTGTCCATATCCTTACATTATCTACCCTGAATGTGAGGGACCCAGAGGTTAGGCACACGTCTCAAATGGACAGTCATTGCAAAAGACAATACGAGAAGAAGTAAAGATCTGATCCATAATTAATTGATAATATATTACTAATTATTGAAATACAAGTACAGTATTTTATAATTGGTTGTAACCTTGGTTCATTTAAATCGCATAGCCTTCTGAGTGCTGCTCCTGTTATCTCGAGTTCATCGCAATCACAAATCACATTGCATTTGAATAATGAGAATAACAAAGAATGTCCTCATTTATGAGGAAAATCACAGCCATTTCTGAAGGCTTTTGACAGACAATACCAGACATTATAACCATATTATACTGTATTATAAACTTCTGTTATTATCTGAATAATTATTTTGTTTATATACAGTATTCTGTGATATACAGGCAATGTGTTGAACATGAATAAACAGTACAAGGAACTATTATAAATAAATAATATCTGGTCAGCATTGGTTCGCCTGCAGACTGAGCTAATAAAAAGATCCGGATCCATTTTTGGTCGACTATGAAATTATACTATCATGCTTTATTGAAATTTTTGAATAATGAACTTGCACACTATCCATATTTGAGCCCTAATGATTGGTTTATGGCTGAGTTGAATAATGTTTATTTAATTAATTTATTTTATGACAACAAATATTTATTTAAACTACAGTACAATAAAAATTTGCTCAATTGTCCGAAAAGAATGATCAAGGCAATCAATCATAGATAGTAATGACCTCAATTAAAGTTGACTTTGGTTAGTTTAATAATTCTGATTAAATTATAGCCAAGATTAGATTCTGCAAAATAAGCATAATAATGATTGCATCCTGTCCACGCCATATCATGTTGCCTGAGTTGGTCCACCTTGGCTACACTCGTTATCGAACACATCTATTATTTTCTGAATTAGTTATTGTTATTCTTTTCATTAATTAATTTTTCAAACGATATGAAGGAAAATGAGAGAAAAATTATTTGTTTTTAATTAAAGTTTAATTTTATAATTTAATTAATGATTATTATGAAAGACATCTCAGACACGACTCAATGCTAACCCATTTCAGATATAAGCCTTTGATTGCTAATTGATTCAGAGATACTCTAGTTCTCCAACAATTCATGACTGCATGCTTTACAATGAGATATGTTATACAGTTGAGTAGTTTTATTATGATTCAAGTTCGGCCCCACCCCTTCCCCCCTTTCCCCATGAACTGAGACGAATAAAACAAAATATACAATAATTGCTACTGGCTTTAAGCAAGGAGAATTAATTGTTGATTTTTACAGCAAATGCCATACTTTAAGCCCAATTTGTTAGCTTGGCACAACGGCCGAAATTGCCCCTAATCAAAATGTCTAAGCCATCGATCAGTTTAAACTGAATTAATTAATTATATTTATCATAATTTATGGTCGAATAGAAAAAAGTTATCAAAAATATTGCCAAAAGAGTAAAGATTTAATTAAATAAAATTAAAGATTTTATTAATAAATTTTGCGAATATATTACACATTATATAGATTTCTGATATCTTTTAATTTAATTTTAGTCCCAAATTATATGACAGAAGCAAATAAAATAAATTTAATTTTGTGCTAATAAATGAAATTTTAATGAAATTTCAATCAGAAAAATATATTTAAGAATTTCTGGTTTTATTAATCATCGATGAAATGCAAATATTTATTATTTTTTATACAAATCTAATGCAATATTTCTTTTGCTTCAATTGAGTTATATTTGAAGATAATTTTTGAGAACATTCATATAACTTAATTCCGACATTAGTTATCATTTTTCACTCAATTATAACCATATTTAGTAATGAATTCTTCTTTTTTATGTAAATTTTTTGCTTATTCTGTTCGATCAGGTCTTCAAATATTTGACTGAATATTCAATAGAAGTAATGATTAAATAATGTGTTCTCGCAAACAGATAAGACGGTTAATAGTAGATTAACAGTAGAATTATTGCACGACAATCAGAAATGCGGAAATCATACAAATCCTAAGCTTAATATAGGCATTGAATTAACAAAAATAGCTCCGATGTATAGATTGTGCGAAGACCTGGGATGTACTGTAACAGTAGCCCTCATCACAAGTCACTGCTGCGGATGAACTGTACGGCCGAATAGAGAAAAAAGATTTCTTTTTAATACTTAATGAAGTTTAAAAATGTCTATATATTTAATGATTAAGGACTGGATTGCCAGCACTAGAGTATAATTTGCTGTCAAATCATTTATCATTTCATTCAAAGCAATTTTTCTCACACTTTAAATCAACATAATTGACAACTTCTCTCACATTCACTCGCTTTTGGATCATAAATAGGAATTCATATTAATATAAAATGTATGAACTTATGTCTGAATAGGAAATTCAGTTAATTTTTCGACTAAAATATGACATTTTCTGTAATTTCTTTCTATATGTATGAGGATATCGATTATGTTTATTATTACATAAAATTTCATTCATTTATTGTCTAACATTTATGTTTATTAATTTGTAAACTGGTTTTTAATATCTATTTATTTTTAGATAAGATATAAAAAACAATTTTTCATTATTATAGTTGAAAGTGAATTCAATATCACATAAAAATGAATTCTTGTCTGATGTGTAGTGTGTTTGGTGTGGCAGACAAGACATGAGAATTTGTTCTCTCAGTTATTCCATTCAACCTTCTGTTGGGATTGTTATAAGAAATTATATAAAAATTAAATACTGACGAGAATAATGAAAGTTAACTAAACTCTCTGACAGTATGAGAGAGAAGGGGTGGGATTGGAGTGGATTTTGAGGCGAAAAGTAGGAGATATAGAAAGTAAGAGAGAGTCTGACAGATAAAGAGAGAGATAGTGTAAGTATGTTAAGCCCAAAAAGAAGCTCACCTTCACATCAGTCAACTATCACATTTATTTTCTATGTTTCATATATTGTGTGTTCTGTACGTCTGTTCTGGAATAGAAATTTCTAAAATGAAAATTTCAAAAAAACACATTGAATTGATTTGAGTGTTCAAATGTTCGGAGTTTCAGAATAGCGAGAGTGAATCGCAAGAGTAGAGACAAAAAACTGGTGAAACAACTTTCACGCGTCACGAATAGCATAGAAAATCATTTTCACTATTAGTTGTTGTTTTTCGGAAAATACAAACCAAAAGACTTGCTTCCAATAGATTTTTTTTTAATGCTGAACACAATTTTTATTTATGCCATCAAAAACATTATTATATTTTTTCGCAGTCTTTGTTGTCAAACATAATTTCGCTTCACATCTGTGTATACCTCTGTATATAATAAAAGTTTGCATTTTTTGTCTATTCAACTGAAAAGATTACTTTTCCAATGGCATCGTAACACTAATTTGCTATATTCTCTTCGTGTGATTTACCTTTCTTATTTTTGTTGTTATATTTTTACTCATCAGAAAATTTGTTACTCTTTTCTCGTGTGTCTGTGCTTTTGTGCGATATATTCGGTTCAAAAGTCTTGTGATTCTTAGCTTTCTTTATATAAGTTTTTATATTCTTATTATTCGTTTATTTTCTTCGGAAATATAATTCTGTAAAACATTTTTCTATAGTTAAGTCGAGAACAAAATAATCGAGTTTTAATGATGATGTGGCTGTTGGCCAAAAATTTTAATATCATTTATAATAATAGAAATAATTGTCTAACAAATGATACAAATAGTTGTATAAGAATTAAGACGAATATGGATTGTCTGCTGCATGTGTTGAGTCACTTATCCATCGGTGAGAAAGTCAAATGTCGTTTAGTCTCTAAGCAATGGCGAGAAGCGGTCGATAAGCTGTTCTCCGGTCAGAAATGTCTGCAAATCGTCTACAACTCCAAAAAAGATGATAACTATTATTGTATTAATAAAACGATTAACACAATTAATAGACATGTAATGACTAAACAAATTAGTTTTCAATTATTTCATCAAATGATGTCTAACTTCCCATCACTGCAAACACTAGCCATAGAAAGGTTACCGCTATCTGATGTCATGATACTAGTGCTGACGACCACTTGCAGACAATTGGCAACAATTAGTCTGATTTCATGTATAGCTAAACGAGACTATTATAACAACAATTATATAAACAATAATATTAAGAGTGATAGCAATCAAATAACATCGTATGGATGGAAGTTATTAATCAATACATATAAGCACTTAAAACAGTTAACAATAAAAAATTGTTCGCTTAATGATGACGACTGTGAGAGTATTTTAGTCGGCTTTCAAGAGCTAACGTACTTAGATGTCTCAGATAATGATCACCTCAGTGGAACTGGTCTCCACTTATTGGGTAAATATAAATTCAGCTCAACTTACTGTATACAAAGATAGACTAAAACCATAACATATTTATGTCTTATAACTTCTTCTATACTAATATCCCGACCATTGGTTATAATTGTATTTTTAGGCCAAACCTGTGTCTCATTATGTGTCGGAAGTCTGAATACAGACGTCTGGATGTATCCAATGATACAGTCATTATCGCAATCAAACACACGATTAAAGCATTTGGAACTGAGAGGAGGTATTAGTCAACAGTTGGCACCGCTTAAGAAATTGACGTCATTGGAGTCCCTGTCCATCAAGTTCTTCTGTCCACAGGACCAGACAATTGACACATTGAGTCCTATTTGCAAATTAATAAATTTGAAAAGACTTCGACTGCATCAGGAAAGGTGTTATGACGAGCCCTCGGCTATAGATATACAGTCCTTCACTGGGATCGTCAGTGAGTGCCATAAACTGAAGGAACTGGTCATTAGCGGGGAATACGGCTGGAAATTAAGACTCAATGACTTTTGCATAAAAAATTTGGCCAATAAATGTCAACGACTCGAACGGTTCGACTTAACCGGTACTTAAAGAATATTCTTTGCGCACAAATAGCTATTTTAGAGAAATTAAAATTTTATTTTTCTTTCTCTCGAAACTAAATGATTAACTCTTTTATGTCAAACATTTGAACTCTATTTTTCTCATAATTCGATCGGTTTTATAGAATATTTAGAGATATTATTAGTTTTTTTCGTTTCGTTTTATATGAGAGTCTCATTAAAGACTATAATTTCTGTTTTGTTTTGTTTGTTTGGCAATGACTTAGGCCTGAGAGCACATTCTCAGCGCTCAACGAATAATCAATCGATAAAAGATTTATTTAATGCACGACTTATTTGGGCTCAATATATATATGATTTCAAGTGCTCATAAATGCATTACCCAAAGGGTTGATACATATCGTTCCCTATTTATTACTGTATATTTTCATATATGTATATATAATACGTTAATATGTATGCAATGTTAATGTTATGCAAAACACTGAATAACTAGTCGTAGGTCTGCGTTGAATCACGATTTGAATAATTTTTGTTATTTTTCTGATTTTCAGCACGAATTCCGAACAAATTTTTGAATTCATTCCCAAACAAGGAATTTATCGTTTAATTAATTTTTAATATTCTCTCTCTCTCTCTCTCTCTCTCTCTCTCTCTCTCTCTCTCTCTCTCTCTCTCGCAATCGTAAACTTTTAAAACTTCTTTTGTTTTATTTTTTGTTAAAATTTTTGTTGTATTTCTGAATTAAAGCGATAAACGTTGACATCAAACGAGTGAAAACATGATTTGGAATTAGTATACAACAAATCAGCTATAAATGTCATATAAATATTGCACAAACACTATGTCATAAAACAAAACTTCTTTTCTCTCATTTTTAATTCAATTCTTTTAGTTATTAGGAATATCTGTAAAATTGTTTAAATTTTTATCCCAATTCAAAAATATGTTAATTGATTATTGAAATCCTTTGTACATGAATTGGTTTTTTATACCGGAAAGGACTGAATATTTTTCATTATAAATCTTTATATAAATTATGTGTTTAGAGGAGAAGGCGTTTAATGTTTAGATAAATAAACATTTGTTTGTGAATCAAATGAATGAATGTATAAAACTAGTACTTCTTATGCAGAGTTGCGACATTTGAACTCAACAAGGGTGTTGGGCTATTCTCAACAATATCCTTTCCTTCTTTTGCTAAATGGGTTGTTTGAAAGTATTAAATAAATGTTAGCCATGCAAAATCTTAGGGCTTATACCCATCAGCATCTCTGTTCTTAAGGTTAGTCTGTCTTTCGATATGAATGTAAAATATTCAGACATTTGTTTGAAAGTAAAATAAAATCATTTTTCTATTGTTTGATGAGATTTGCGATAAAATAAAATGTGTCAGAACTTTACAATACGTACTCTTCTCTCTGATTGATCAAAAAGTATATTGAATAGAGAGATATGTAAAAAGTTAAGTCTTTTGTTGTATAACAGCTTATGAACAGATTTTTTCTCTCAATTTTCTTATGATTTAATTGTCTGAATGTTCAGAATGTATGCAACGAATAAATGTTAAGCATTGAGGAAATGTTGGGTCAAATGTTGGGTTGATTTTGGTTTATTTGAATGCATTCAGTGATGAATTCAATTAGACTTAAGATTATGCCATTGATTATATTGTGGGTGATATATAGTATATGTATACAGTATTTATTTAATCATGTTCACTTTTATCTTAAAATTAAACATATATTTAGAATTAAATTAATTTTTTGGAAATGCGATAAAACTTAGAGAGTTATGGGTTTACCCGGAATTCAATGTTAATTATTTATATACTGTATTCACTAATTCAAAATCAAGATAATTTTTAGGGTTATCCCCCTTATGGGACAGAAGTCTGGTCATCCCTATTAATTAGAAAGACATTAATTCAAAAGTACTTAAAGAAAATGCATTTCCAATATTTTTTTTGCCGAAAATAAACCCTTAATATTGCGATAAAAGTGTTTCAAAACGTCTTTTTATGATTGAAATCTTGAGAATAATTCGAATTATTTAGAAATTTATATAATTTAAGAACTTTTTTGCTGCTCTTTCTGCTCCAAAACTGCTTTTAAGAACAAAATTGCAAATAAAAAGCTGTTTTGAAATACTTTTATTGAGTAATTTCATGTAAAATGCAGTATATTCTGCTAATCAGTAGTTATTAATTAATGTTTTCCCAAATCTCATAAGAGAGGGTCTGAGAGTAGCCGACCTTATTTAGTCCGATTGAGGCCAATGCCGACTTTTGACTCGTTTTTTATATTACTATTTTATTTGTTCAGCAATTACTTCACTCAAAAGAATTTTTTCTGTCTTTTCCAATAAAATAAGTCTTAAATATATAGGATTTAAGCGAAAAAAAAAATTAGAAAAAATATTTTCAACCGAACACTAAAACCAAAATTTTCCCACAAATAATAAGTTTAAACATTTTTCTTCTCTGTTAACAAATATTTTGTCTGTAAATCATTAAAACAAAAAATATATTTTATAACAATCTTTTTTTATATACATATACTGTATATATATATCAAAGTCTCGCCGAAGAAAAAGTTGTAAAAATACTTTAGGAGTGAGAAGAGTGAGAATAAAACTAGATTGCTTCAATTTTAATTGCTATAATGATAATCATCTGTCTATCTGTCTATATCTTAGTTTAGAAGAGTTGTCATTCGTAGTGGAAAACCAGTTAAATCCAAATTAGAGCCAATGAAGAGCCAAAATATATTAATAATAATTTTCATTTATTTGCGAAAAAAATAAGAGAAAATTAGCGAAAGAATAAAATCCTTTTACTTAACGTTTTGTTTTATTTTTAGTTATTTTTTTTGTATTCAATAAATACAAAAGAATTAAACATTTTTTTCTGGCCATGAATTGCAAGTTTATTAATAATAATATATTTAATACATATTTATGAGGAAAGCAGACCATTAGTACAGCAAAGGAATTATAAATGAAAATAAAGCTTAAAAAACGCAAAACACTAATGAGAAAAATGTTTGACTGAGCTCAAAGAAAAGCTACCAGTGCTCCGAGGAATGAATTAAAGCAATTGGGAAGAAAAGTGAAGCAATAGAAATAAAAATATAATTATTTTCATTTATATATTTGTTTTTTACTTTCCTTTAAGGAATTTTTCTCTCATTTACTGTACTTTTTATTTATCATTCAGACCGTACGCATCGAAACACTGTTTAAATATAAATTATATTTTAATTTATTTACAATTATATTCTTATAATTAATTTTTCCGGTAATTATTAATTAATATTAATATCAAATATTCAATAAATATAATACAGTTTTTGCTAATTGTGTTCTCATATTATCTGTGAAAATGCAATAATCTTTATATTACTTAACCTTATTTTAAATTAGTATTTAATAACTTTGAGATATTGTGTAATACAATGAGGATATGAAATGGAAATTTCAAAATACTTCTGAAAATTTTTTTTCTTATTTTTAATTTTTTTCTGTTTATCATAAACTTAGTTAAGATCTAATTTTTTGCTGACAAATGGTACTGAAAAAGCTGCTGAAAAATACTGTCCGCACTATTAACTGCTATTTAGTGTTAATATTTTCCTAATTTAGACGGAAGTCCTTATAATAGAACAGAGAGTATAATAGATATGGCTTTTTAGCATCAATTATAAGTTCAGTTTAGCGATGAAATTGCATTATCTCTAGAAAACAACATTACTTTTTGGCAAAATCACGAGTCATTCAAAAGAGCAGTAAATATAATGAAATATAAATTCTTGAGTCTTAAGGCTCGAACCTATGGAATAAATAAACCGATAGTTAAGCGAACAGAATAGCGAGAGAAAGAAAAAAATAATTTAAGTCAAGTCTATTAGTTTGAGAGGTCATTATTTATTATGAAAAATTAAAAATCAAACACAGGGGTAATTTTTGCGCTGTATAGCAATATTATACTATTCATTGAATTTAATCAATGAAGTCGTGCTGAATGAGCAGAAATAAACTTCAATTTTGAAACAATTAGCCGAATCAGTGAATCAGTGCTCGAACTTTCAATATAAGGGTAACTTTTGAAGTGAATAAAGAAAATAAGCAAAAAAATGCTTTAAAAAATAGTTTCCCAATAATTGCAAAGTTCTATATAAGAAATATAAGTAACAAAACATAACTCTTTCGGTAAGAAAAATATAGATTAAAATTAACTGATATTTAGAAATGATTAGAAAAATAGAGGCCTTTAAAAAAATAATAGTCTATAAGAAAAAAAATTTTAATATTATATAATAGTTATATAATATATGGCACGAAGTAGTAGTTATATGTCACGAGTTGAGCATAAAATAAAAAAATTTGCTTTTCTTTTGTTTTTTATACTTCAGTTAATTTTCTTCTTCTCTCAGATATAAATCATTTGGAAGCCAAACACCAATCCTATGCCTATGCTATGGGCTCTCTCTCTCTCTCTCTCTCGCAATCAGAAACTACTTATTAAAATGTTTTGTTTTGGAGTGAATTTATTTTAAGTTAATCTTAATATTTACTGACACTGTATGAGATAGAGAGAGGAGTGAATCGCTTCTACAAAAAAAAAAATCATTTCTTTGTCTTTAATTAAGTCAATGAATTATATACTTTGTGTGTGTTTTGTATATAAACGCAAACAAAAAACAGATAACACTATTAACTAATGTCTTCGGATAATAATCTTTAAGAGTCTCTAATATAATAATAAGTAAGAAAAGAGTTAACCGAATGCAACCGTATTTGGCGTTTCAATTGCTCTCTATCTAACAAATTATCATTATTTACAATATGTATAATATGAAGAGGAAGTTGTCTTTTGATTATCTAATAAATGCCGTATTTTTTCTCACTCTTACAAAACTGTTTTTTTATTTTTTTCATATAAACTCTATTCTGTTTTCCCATAACTATTGCATAATTTTCTTCCTATGTATTGAGTGAGCATTTATTTACAATAAGCATGGTAGATTTTGCAGTCAATTTTTTCGTGTTCATCAAAAATTATTCTAATTTATCATAAAAATTATTTTTTGTTCATCCGTTTGGTTAATGTTCACGAATAGTCTATAAATCTCTCGGTTCCCAAACACTGTCAAACCGGACAATCTGTTTCTCTATGAAATCAAACTTCAATTTAATGAACAAATTATTATTTTTATATATATTTTCTGTTCGCTCTCTTTCTCTACACATTATATATATCTTTCTATCGATTCAGACAATTATAAATTAGATGTGATTAATAAAAATGATTTTTCCCAAACTATTCGGATGTTTTCCTCATTCAATCAATAGTTCAATTCGTTATTTATAAGAGATATCTTCAAAAGTAATAATAAAAATCTTTTAATTTTTACCCAAATCTTAATTTTAATTATTTTGTGCAAAAAAAAAGAATATATAAATTAATAGGAAATTTGTTGTTGTTATCAAATCCAATAGAATTTTGTTTTTGGGAGACTTTGCGAACGAATATAAAGCATATTTAGGTTTAGAAACTAATTTTTCATTCAAATATATTCACATTTATTTCCATAAGTTATAAAACGTTATTTTCCTACTCTTAACCATCAAATTATATTCTGGTATTTAAGGGCATAAAAAGATTCTTTGATTCATTCGCTTATAAACACTGATAATTAGATGGAGAGAGAGAGAGAGAGAGAGAGAGAGAGAGAGAGAGAGAGAGAGAGAGAGACGCAAAATGAATAAATCCTTTTCCAATCAATACATCATTCATACCATTGGCCCTAAGTTTTTAAATTTGTAGTTAAATTTGTGTATAGAGAGAGCATATCATGATTTTCATATAAAATTCTACTCTAATTACAAAATTATACTGTTTTTTGTTGCCTAAGATCAACGTAAATAATAATATTTTTTAGCAGAAAAAAACATACCAATAAAGTACAGCAAATATTTAACTACTTTATGAAACTGCATGAAAAAGCAATAAAACCTTTTTTAACTGAAGCTTAATATCGGCTAATAATAAGGTTTATACATATCTATCACATTTTTATTCTTATATTATTAAAAGATAATAATTTTTTCAATATTTTATTTTTTCTTCTCTCAGTTAAAGTCAAATAACTGTATAATAATATTAAGACTTTTTTTTGTTCTTCTCTTCATTTTCTGATATGAAAAAAAAACTTACAGGAAATTCGTTAGACATCACGGATGCCAGTGTTCATCATCTGGTGCTTCTGCCCCGACTGCGCTCAGTGTCACTGACATCGTTGGAGCGCATCACTGATGAAGGATTAATACATTTAATTTGCAGACATCCGGCGCTCGACTACATCGGCATCAAAGAGAGCTCTTCCATATCGAACGCCACCTTAAATGCATGCATACAAGTGGCCAAATCTGATCCGAGTCGTCGACTCTCCATATTCTTTGCCGAAACAAAAATATCGAAACCCAATGGAAATAAAATACCGAATAATTTGAAAGTTGTCTTCGAAGAGAATCATAGGTCTGCTTACGGAAAGACATAGAAAATAAAATTAAATAAAAAAAATAATTATTATTTACTTAAAAAATTAAAATAAAATTAATAGTTATTATAATTATAATTTCCAAGAGTTGGTTCATATTCATAGCCACATCTATAGAGTGTAAGCCTATTCAATGCAATTATCCGAAGTCACAGAATTTGATTAATTATCTTATTTTCTGTGTTGAGTGAGAGTTATGTAAAAGAAATTTTGTGAACAAATTCTAGCCTTAGTTTAGTTTGGCTCAGTTTATAGAGTTATATAAGTTTTAAACAAATATATTCGTTGCTCGTATCGATCAAATTATATAAACATTAATGAAACCTAAAAAACACCTCAACATTAGCCCCGGTGTTGAATAAGAGGCGCTTTTTCTTTATTTATATTAGCATTAGCTCTACAACAGAGTCCTTAACTGAAAACTATTTATATTTTCACTCATTATATAATTAGATTTCAATATTATTTTTCTTCAAACCTTTTTAACTAACATTTTCTATGTTCTAATCACAGGCCTCGTCGACCATCAGACGAACCATCAGCTATGAAGATGATAGCTGTGGTTGGAATGTCTGCCGTCATATTAGCCATGATATTAATTACAATGCTTGTCGTCATTATAATGCCAATCGGAATGCTATTAATGATGTTATACGAGAATTGTGTCGAATATGCTGTGAATAACGCGGACAATCATTTAGATAAAGACAATCCATTAGACATTCTTTCCTTTTATTCATCTGAGGCACTCATATATCTAAGTAACCTGGATCTAAAACAAATTGTTGCACAAAGAATATCGAGTATCAAATGAAAAATCAATTTTTTTCATTCAATAGTTTTATTGTATTTAATAGTAACTGAATATTATATTCTGTACTTAATTCCTATTTTGTTTATCTAATTCTGTGATTAATTAATCTTTAATTTTGTTGTCAGTTATAATTGTTAAGAATTTTTTAAACTTATGTTAATGTCATTTATATGTGATTTCAAAAGAATTATTATAATTGCAAAACAAAATAATATTATAATTGTTTGTAGTTTTTTAAAACAACTTTAATTATAGTTATGTTTAGTAAATGTTTTATTTTTTATCATTTCTTGTTTAATGACAATATCAGAGCTAATATTAAAATATAATTTTTTTTCTTACTGTTCAGTAGTTTAAATTCAAAGATAATTTTTTCGGCCGTATTCTCAATATTATTATTGAATTAAAATGTTTTTGCAAATGAAATGTAATTTTAATTTTAGTTTTATATTGCAATCGTCAGACATATCCAGAGAAGTCTGTAAATTAATTGAAGCTAATGTTTGCGGTCGTCCCTTAAAAATATTTATAAAAGTGTCCAAGAATTTGAAATAATTATATGTTTGGATAAATTCTATTTATTATTAATCGATTATTTGGCATATTTTAAATATTTTATTTGAAATGGCCAAGGGTGGCATCAAACAGATAAATGGCTTCTGGAATACAGGTCCGACTGTATGCAAACAAATAAAATATAGTCATGCTCACATATTTAAGCTAAATCAAATTTCATAGCTATTAATTTGCTGGCTAAGCTTCATTAAAAAATTAAAATATCTTTCTTATATTTATGACTATAATTGCAAACTTCTGGCCCATTCCAGTGGTGAATAAGTCTTCTCCTATTCAAGGATGAGTTGAATAATTTTTCAATTTTTTGAAGATTTTATTATATCATATGAATACGGAATTAATAAAAGTAAACATTTTTGAGCAATAAATTAATAAAAGTATGATTTCTTCAAAAGAATACTAAGTTTTAGATCATAATTATGTCTACAATATATCATATCATATCATAACATATCATATGATTCATATGTTTATACGAGAATTCTGTCTCTATTTGAGAGTGCAATCCATCTGAAAAACTGGTCTACAGTTTAATAGCCGACAATTACAACAAAATAAAGTATTCATGTATTTTAAATACGATTGTCTTCACTTCTGGTGCATCCCATTCACTGTATTCTCAATTTATTTATCATTATTTATAGTTAAGTTAAGAAACAAAAAAAATTAAATTTTAAATAAGATTTGTTCTGAATTTGTATCAGAAATAATGGTTATGTCATTGGGTTTGCGTTGCGTGACATCACTTAATCATAATTTAGTTCGCTTTCCATTTCTTCTTCTGTTTTGGCCAAACATTACTTTTGTTTCAAATTTGTATTTTTTACATACACTCAGCCCAACACAGACTGCACACTGTCTTTGGTTTTTTTTAATAGAGAATAATAGCACAAACAATAAGAAAGCATTTGTTCTCATCGATACAGATATAGTTAAGAACATAATTAATAATAATTTCTATGCATTCCTATAGTGTGTTAACACAAAAAGTATTTTCGTAATGAATTTCACTTTTAGTTTTCCATTCTTTGTCTTCCGATTCAAAGCTATTAATCAAATAAATTGAAAAAATTATTAATTGGTTTTTGCTTGGGATGTTCAGGCTAGTCAGCAGAGTAAAAGTGGAAGTATGGGTATTTGTTCCATAATTGAGACGTGAGGAGAAAATAGTAAACGGGTCAGAATAAATAAACTGTAAACTGAACTGAGCCCAATTGTTGAGAAATAAGGAAATTTAGAATATATGCATGGTATATTTTCTAAACTGCATTGAGCAGGTTTTTACTTGACTCAGATCCAGATGACATTTATGTATTTATGAAGACCACCTGCGCATCTCTTGTTTTGTTAATCAATTTTTGCACACAAATCCGACAACAGTTTTACTTTTCGACTCTCTTTAATGTTTTTTAATCGAAATTTTGGTTTACTTATGAATATATGAATATTTTTTTAGCAAATCTGTTAATAATTTAATAAAAGAAAGACTAACTAAGGGTTAATTGCTTTTTGAATTTGACTTCAGTTTTCTTAAGAGCAATAAAAATATTAGATTTAATTAAATGCTTCAAAATATTAACTTATATAATAGTAAACAATAATATAAATGAATTCATATTTATATAACAGAATGAAATGAAAATAAAAATTCTTACAATAAGTTTGAGAGAAAGTTAAGTTAAATACAGGGAAGAGAACGGAAGGGATGAATGGGAGAGAAAGATAGATAAGCTGATGGGACAGACGGAGAAATGGTATAATAATAAATGCAATTGTTATCCAATTATAATAATTATTTTAATAATCGAGAAATAAATATGAATGCATTGGACGGACGGAATGTACATCAGTCTGACTGTGAGTCTATCCAACTATACTATAGCCAAAAGGGATGAATAGCTTCTCTTCGCTAACACTTTTAAATATTAATAATAACTACGGTATCGACAAATCGCTTCCGTGTTCTCCGTTTGGCTACCGGTTCGCTTCACAACATACTAACACTTTTATAATAGAGATATTTTTTTGTTCAACTATTTTATATTTGTATTGAATATTCCAAAACATTTCAATACATTTCTCCTTTCATTCACTAAGAGTTAATGTTTAAGGAAGTAGTCATTTGTGAGTTAACCATAAAAAGCAATTTCATATTTGCGTAGCTCTACTCAATTGAATAAGAATTCACGTAATAATAGATTTCTATATCAGAAATAATTTTGTTTTTTTTACTGATTTTCTTGTTTTTATATTTTCGTTTATATTGATTGCAATCAATAAATATTTTTATTTTTCTTTTATTTTATAAAAGAAACGCTTTTTTTCTACAAAAGCAATACAACAGTCATTAGTATACTATAGCTATCGTATGAATGCATCGATTTTCTCGGTTTGAGTTATCCAAACAGGATCTCAAAAATTAGAGAAAAATAATGATTAAGATTGGAGTTGAGATGTGCAGGAATGGTCAGAAGGCCAGCACATCTCTAAATATACTAACATTTCATTACTGAAGCCTCTCTGAGCCATCATAATTATTATTTCAACTTGATTGTTTTCATTTTTGAACGAGTCATTTGGAAAGTATTAAAAAATAACAAATTATAAGAGTTTGGAAAAATCTAAAAAGTGTAACAATATATTCACCCGAACCAATCAAACCGACCACAATTAATAATTATTATTATTTCATTCGTGTGAATAAAAAAAATTAAAATAAGCTTAAAGTTGATATTCTAATCAAAAATTACCAGGCTCTTACTTTAAATGTACTAGGTGCTGCGCATTAATAATAGCTGAGTCTGGTCAATGGCCATACCTGGGTGAATATTGATTACAAAAAACCGTGAAGTGATAAAACCATAAAATAAAAGAAAAATTGAAAAAATTACCGAAAGAATCTTCAAAGCAATTCAAATGAGTCAACAAAGCTTCAGGGTCAAAACTACCTGTTTCAGGCCCCAGTTGCGTCTAGGTTATGTACATACAGGAATTCAAACCCCCCCCCCATAGCTTTGTATTTAGAGCCAAAAATACTGCAAGTATCTGACTATATATCCAACTTTACAAATGATGTTAAACCCAAATCTATTCATGGTGATAATTGACTATGGCATTTATACCTTGTCTCAGATATGTGCAGTATTTTTGGCTCTAAATACAAAGCTATGGGGGGTTTGAATTCCTGTAACTGTACCCAGGTTATGTATCATTAGAGCATACTAGTGATGGACTTTCATTTGCATTTGCCAGAAGAGATATGTTCCACGTAAGTTATAATTTGGAAAAATAGATTGTTTTTGTTTTTGCTGTAAATAATATAGAGTTCGCGAACAATATAACGACATATTCCGTGTGAATAATGTTTAGCTGAGATGAGAACACATCAGAAGTTTTAAATAATTTAGTGTTTTTTCGAAAAATAAAGAAAAAAATACAAATTATATAAAATTATGACCAAATTTATTGTTTGCTAAATAATATGAGACAACCTTAGGGTGCTTTTAGCCGCAATTCTTCTGTAGTTAGAGTCGGGGTCGGTCTTTCAGAGTTGCATTCATTTGAAAGTTTCTATACGTCTGGAAAGCACCTGAATGAACACCTGGATAAAAAAATATTCATGGATGATGAGAACTGTCATCATTAATGACTAATCGCATACCCGGAGGCAATCATCACAAGATTGTGACACTGAAAATGACAGACACATACAATTGCGCAATACATTGGCTACGACTGCTAAGCCGGGTCTTATTAGCCTTTATTGCTGAGCCCAGTGCTGGCCTTCGATTGAGGAGACTATAGACAAGAATATTCTATAAACAAATTTTGAGAAACCGTTTAATAAGTTCATTGCTATTAATATGAAAATTCTCAAAGTTTTTAAATTGGAATCAAATTAAGAATAATATAATAATATGTATTCAGAAAACATATAAACAATTTAGAGAATTAAAGAGAAAATTTGAAATTATAGCCAATTGAATGAAATATAATTAAATTCATTATATTTTTGAGCCCACATTCTGACCATAGCTTCAATAGGTATATAATTAACTCTTTTTTGAGTTAATTTCCTAAACTGTTCTCTCACGCCATACACTCCAAGTACAACTAAATCTAATTAATTCAGTGTTCATAAGCACCACATCACGGGTTGTGGTCTCTAATTGAAAATAATAACTTCATTATATTAAGTACTTCTCTAAGGATTTTATTTTATTTTTCTTATAACTAATCCGTTTTCTAATTTTCAATATTAATTTCAAAAATTCAGTCATTTTTTGCGTTAAAACATATTATAATACTCTTTACACACATTAAACACATTAAAAGCGATCAAATTCTGATTAAATTATAGCAAAAATTCGTTAAGTTATCTGAGATTTTAGAGAAACAACAAAAATAAGATTGGTTGATACTCTAATAAGAACCAAGAACAGCTTAATTTGCATAATAGTAAAACTTTAGATTTTATTCTCTATGTCTGAGAACACGATTCTCGTCAGCGACAGAATCAGCAATAAATCCAAATGAATTGCAGCTCTGCTTAAAGTATGTTATATTATATAATAAATAGTCGAATGCAAAGACTTACGACAAAACATTTTCTTATTTTTTTTCGTCTTAATCGTCAAAATATTTTCTTTATTTTCTTCTTCTGTTCTGTACTTATCTTTTGTTCTTTGAATTAATTGCATTTGAAATGCAGTAAATCATAATTACGACTGAAAAACATTGATAACATTTAATTTGAAGTTAATGTTAATTATATATAACGTTAAGACTGTTTTCTGTGTCTATGAGAGAAAATACCTGACTTTCGCTACCCATTAGTGTCTTTAGTTTTATATGTTTTTCTTATTTCTTAAAATTTTTTCTTTAATTATTTTCTATTTAATTACGCTTTGAATTTGTTTTTAAGTAAAATGAAAACAAAGTAACAGAAAATATCTGTTATATTGTTATGCTTTAAAATCATTAACTTTTTTGAACGTATGTAAAGAAAATTTTAAATTCATTTCACTCATGAATATAAAGTTCTGTTGAACTCTCGAATAGAAAGAGTAAAGAATATAATGATATAATGTTAACAAAACAACTGGAAGTTTGTTTCACAATATAATTCTTTGTACTCTTTCTCTTAAGGCTTGTATTTGTATCTCATTTTAGATTTACTCAAAAGAACATGTTGTTAGCAAACTTGCTAGATTAAAGTATTTGTCTTATTATTAAAATGTGTCAAATAATCTCAATCTTAACATCCAATTACTAACAGAGATATAAATCAATTTTCGTTTATACCAGTATTGTCTGTGTTTGTGTGAAATCCGGGTAATTTTTGAGGTATTCTCCAGTTTGTTCCACATTAACTGCTATTGTTTTTATTTATTTCAATAATTTAATCGATGGGTATTTTTATCATTTTTGTTAATTTATATGAAATTATTTCCAAATACATTGATAAGAGTATATCTAAAATATTTATAGATTATATTGAAAATCAGATTCAAAAGGCTATGAAATTGTTACCTGATCGTAGTTAACAGAGTAAAAAAATATTTGAATATTTTTAAATACATTTAAAGTTTAATACTTTTCGTCTGACATTGAAAATAGTATATAAAATGATGAGAATTCGTGACTTAAATAAATAAAAAGATGTTAAATGAGTTGGTTTCCAAAACTCAAATTATATTTGAGATCTGTTCTCAAACACCAGAAGCTATTCTTTAATTTGTTTTGAATAAAAAACAAATAAAAAAATTAATTGACATTGAATTTCATTGCGACACACATTTAATTGGGAGATGAGATGCGATTATATTACATAATATCTCTCTTATAATACAAAATATTCACTTGATTTGAGCGAAAAATTCTGGAAACGTCTCATTTGGTAATTGTTCTTACAGTGCATTCGTCTGTGAATTGATGCATAAGTTGTATAATAATTGGCTTTGAATACAATAATTATATAAAATTTATTCATACGGTTATTGTCTCACTTTTTCGTCGCATTCTTACCAAAGAGTGTTTGCATTCATTCATTTGCATTGACTATAATTTTTTTTTAAAAAATGACTTTTGAATTAAAGTGTGAAAATAAATGTTGGCTTTACTTAATTGAATATTACAATAGATTTATGTCTGATATGAATCATATCATATGCTGTCTAAAAGATTATTCTTTGCAAACAGTTGTTTGTGAAGTAGTTTAAACAGAATATAATGTTTGCTATAATTTAATTAAGAGATTATAATATAAGTTATAATATAATTGATCTCAATATTCATGCAAACAAATTGAACTTTAATTCTTATACAACTAAATACCTGTATTTGAATGCAAAATAAATGTGGTTGAGGTGATTGAGTGCTTATTGGTTGTCAATGAAAAGCATAAACGATGACCTGAGCCCGAGTATATCGTCGATCACATTCAGAGTGCTATTTATAATCATTTATATTATGATATTATTATAGCTATTATTTAACTCAATCCACAACTTATCGATTGCTCTCAAACTTAGCTTCAAATAAGCTATTAATATGAGCTCAGCTTAAAAGTACTTATATTTCCTCAAGTATTTCGCTCTCAAATCAAATAAAAATTATTCTATCTTTATCTTTGTTCGGCCAATTACCTAGGTATAACAAAGGATTTAAATCGTAGTGTAAGCAAGTTAATTAATTTTAAAATATGAATCAAAGAAAACTCATATTTGATAAGTACTGTACAATCATATACTGATAAACTCTAAATATTCTGTAAAAAATTGATATAAAATTCTACCTGTCTTATAAAAATATACGTTGAGTTTTTAGATTGACGTAAATTGACCTGTGCTACCATACATCTAACATGTGATGATCACATTAATAGGGTTTATGTCTGTCATAACCACAAAAAGAAGGTATAAAGCATTTGATGTGACATTTGGTCCCCCAATGACTCAGTGCTGATATAATCGCTTCAAATAAATCTTAATTACTGTTACCTCAAACCCAAACTGTTCTCAAATCTCAAAAATGTGGTCCAAAACTTGAATATTCAGGTTCAAGACCAGGTTTACCATTATAATAGACTATACAGTAGGCTTAGCAAAAGAGCAAGGATAATAACCCTGTTCATTATTTATTTTTGTTTGTTTGGAAAAATGCTTGAAATTGGAGTCCGAAGTGTTTAAATAAAATATATACTCAAAACAAATGCTAACATTCATTAAAAATATTTATTACGACATTCATTACAGTAAGTAATTACAGAATTTTAAGATTTGTTTGCATTGTTTGCAATAAAAGTACATAAATTGCGAATATATGCACCGGAGATATGGCTGTGCCAGAGGTGAGATATGCAAATAACTGTGAGAAACTAATTCATCAAGTGAACATTTTTTTATAAATTAATTATTTTTATTATTAGTATATATTTAGTTATTTACTCATTTGATTCAACACTGAATTCTGGAATAACTCAGCAAAAAAGTTGTTATAAATTATTTTAGATTTATATTCATTTTGTCTGTTATTTACAGTTAAATAATAAAAAATAATATAAAATCTCATAATTGATAAACAGTTTAAAAAAAGAAACAAATTATTGATTAGTATTTCTGCCTAAACCCCAATCTATTAGATGATGAGGTATTCCGGATAAGAATCTGATATTAAAATGTATCAGAAAACTGATTGCAAATAAAAACTTATTCTTTTTGATTAGCAGTAAAAATAATTTTAGTTATTTTTGTCAGAAAAAGCAAAACAAAATTTAAAGTTTAATAAATATAAATTCAAAATCTAAGCGAAAAACAAAAATTTATTTCTCTGTAGAGTAATGTAGAAAAATATTCTTCAATTCTGTTAATTAATTTCAAGTGTTTCAGAACTGACGCTAAAAACAAATAAAATATTTATCAGAAATGTAGGGAAAATGATCACAGCTAAGTTTGTCGATTTTATAGCTAACTGTTCTAACTGTCAATTATGAAGAAATATAAGCAAAAAATTTTCTTTATTTTTCTGTTGAAATAATTCTTAAATACTTTTCTTCTAAATTCATTGAACAAATTGACAACTTTTTAATTATTTCTGATTTAAACTGTGTTTGCAATCCTCTCATTAAAAACAGTTCGCTTTACAGTTCAACTGCTTTTTCAGTTAATATATCATAAGTAGGAAAAAAATTATACGAAACAAGTTATGACATATCTGTGGATATAATTTGAAAAAGTTTATCATTTTCTTTGACTGCTCTATAATTTTTTCTTACTTTTCTATTCAATGTTAAAATAAATCAATTAATATATTCTTCTTTATTATTCTGTTCGATAAAATTCATAACTGAGTCATGTAATTAAAAAATGCATTTTTTATAATTTATAAGAATTTTAGTCTGACTTCTAAATCAAAAGAATCAGAGAAGTAGTCATCCATTTATGTTATCTTATTCTATGATTTACTCGTATTTATAAATTATCTAATTTTAACTGCGATTACATGAAGATTAAAATCTATATATCAATGAAAATGTTTACAAAAAAATACAAGTTTTTATTTATGGTCTTTTGATTTATCAATTCCTGAACTTTTAATTCTGGAAGTTATTGTTGTTCTCCAGAAGTAAAATATAATTTATTAAAATAATTGTTAGCTTTTATATCATTCCTTAGCTTCAAATTAATGGTTAGAATACTATAAGTTTAATAATTGTTTTAAAATATGTTTTGTATACAATGTTGGTATAGGAGGACACGGCTTATCTAATGGCGATTTCTAAATTTATCTTTTTGTTTCTGCTTTTCAG
Source organism: Eueremaeus valkanovi (assembly GCA_034693305.1). Lineage (NCBI taxonomy): Eukaryota > Metazoa > Arthropoda > Arachnida > Sarcoptiformes > Eremaeidae > Eueremaeus > Eueremaeus valkanovi. The sequence goes on along the minus strand of JAQIWA010000175.1, from coordinate 19,612 downwards.
TACAGGTCATTAATTTTAAGGCAGGAAAATAACGAGACACTTAATTTTAAAACGTGAGAAAATGATAATTATTTTTAATAAATAATTTTTAGTTTTCAAACAAATTCGATAAATATTAGAATAAAGTTCTTAATCAGAAATTTTAATTTATATTTCAGAAATTTTTCTAGTATTGACCGGTTTAGTCGTTTTCTAAAGAATCTCTTGCATTGGGATCGACAGTCATTGACCAGTCGTTGTCTGACTTCCACATTCGCTTCTATCGGTTGTTTAGCCTTTCCTATGGTTTGGGAGAGAATTTTCAAATTATTCTTATATTAAATGAAATCACCTTTTGGTCAATATTATCATTAAATCAGCTTTATTTTGATATATTCAAATTTACCAAGTCTATTGAAAGGGATCAAAATTACTTAACTGATTATTCTTCATAATGTTTGCGCTCAACTTATCAGTGATAAACTGCAACAACTTTTACAATCTGGTTAACTTACATCTGCACTTGGAATAGCAGCCAAATATCCCGAGTTGTGGCAGAATTGAATTCGAATTGAATTCACTTCTAATCCATTAGGTGCACCTCTATTCCCCTGAATAACCCAGTCTTTATTTAACTCTGCTAGTTATTAAGTTATAATTTTATAGAAATAAAACAATTTATTTAATAAATTATGAAAACTTACAGAGAATTATAAAACAAATATAAATAACATTTTTAGTCATTATTTCCGTTTAATAAATATAATTATGAAAACGTCTACAAAATATTGACTGAGCAGTAATTGGTGAGACTAGTAGCAATACTGGTCCACCGGTGAAATATTTTTAATTTTTTTTTAAATATAACAACTCGAGCCCAAAGGGCTCTGTTTAATTTCTGGAAGAATATTACTGTTCAAGGTTAATCTAAAAATTTAAAATCATTAAATGAAAGTCAAAGACGAACTTAAATAGAAAATTCAGATTTGATGTCAAATAACACTTAGAGTTAATTCAAAATATAAGCTTTGAATGAATGAATGTTTGGTCTATTTGTATATAAGAGCAGAGTTTGTGAATCATTCGAAACAATTAGAGTTTTAGGTAACTTCTGGTCGACTATTATACCCCATTGGCCCGGAGGTAAAGTTTTGCTATTTCAGCCCTATCTATACTGGAACTTCCGAGGCTGACCTTCCGCATCTCTGATTGATGATTATTTTAGACCATTAATCAAACGGAATAATTGTATCAGGTCCAATTTAATATAGATATAATGATTCTTTATTAATGATAGAATGAATAATTTAACGATTATTTCAAAATAATTTGTATTTAATTTACCGGTAGTTCTATTCAGAAATAAGAAAATAAAATTTAAATTTGAGTTTTCCTGAATTCTTCAATTTGTGTCGGATTCAAAACTATTCTTGATTTTTTACCGAATATTATATTAATTTTGCTGATTTTCAAACACTTTTGGACTATATTTTTAACACTCGTTTCGCTTATTTTTGTAGCATTTGTTCCGTACATATTAAGTGACTGAAGTTTCGGCAGTTTTGCCAATGAATTCAGTGTCACATCAGTTATGTCTGATTTGGATTCAATGCATAAAAACTGAAGTTTTGGTAAATCTATTGAAATGTCTTCGAAGAACAAATCATTCAATACTATGGATGAAAAATATATCGTTAAATGTGTTAAGTCTTTACAATCGCTTAACGCTTTTGACGATAGGTTTACGTCGTTTTCGACTGACTTTAGGTCTAATTTATTTAAATGCAGAGAAAGTCGTTTTAATTGTTTGAAATATTTGATTGCATTGAATAAACCCAAAGCATTGGAAAGTCTTTCAAAACTTAAATTCAAATTAAATACAAACAAATCGTTATTTTTGATCGCAATTTGTTTTAATGAATTGACAAATGATTTGTTAGTCGTTATGTAATTATAGCCTAAATTAAGTTCTAATTTACGTAGATTATTGAAATCTGTTAATTGTTTCATAAACTGATTCACATAATTCTGATCTGAATTCTTGATAGCTTTCAGTTCAAGACATTCTAAGCTTTTATTGTTTTTAACAAATATTTCAAATCTATTCGAGTCTTCATTATTCAAAACAAATTGAATTTTCTTTAAATTCTTAACAAAAATATCATTTGAGCGGAAAAGTTGTGACAAATTGGGAAATGATCTGACATTAAGTTCTGATAGTTTAGTGCAAAACTTCAGGTTCGCATAAGAGGTCATTAGTTTTGGTTCACATTTAGCTCTATTCCTAATCCTTTCTGAATCGGAAAGACATTCAATTGATTTCAATTTTGAGCCAAACTTTTGAAAAAATCTATAATTAGTTTCAGAACATATTGTTTGGAAATTAATTGAAATTCTATTCAAATGTTTGCAAAACTTTATAATCAAATCAATGATAGCGTCGACTCGAGTCAAGTCTCGCGAAAATCCAATATTTCTAATGAATTCACACTTTTTTAGTATTGATTCAAATGGTTTGCATTCATAGTATTTGTTTGAAAACAAATCGGTTTTAACCCATTTGTTAACCAATTCTTCGTTTAATAACAAATCGTATTGTTTTCTATAAACAGTTCGTTTCCACTGTTTGGACACCAATTCGTATCGAAACGAGTCCTCAAACGACAAATATTTCAATAGTTCTTCGCATAAGTCGTCTCCATATCTATCGAATGAGTCCTTTGAATGGAGTCTCAAATAATTGGTGTCAATCGATGTGATCGCAAACAAATCAGAATTCATCGATCAGTCTATACATCGGATTCAAACAGAATAATCACTGCTCTTATGAATACAGTATTAATATTTCTATAATAATGACAGACATACTGTGCATACCTGGCATAATAATGGGTAGTTATTAATACTGATAGATCTCGTCAATTAAGATACCGATAATTTTTAACACAAATATTAATGCATTCAATAATTTAATAATTTTGAACTAAAACTGTTTCAAACGATTGGCTCAGAAATTGATTTCAGACATTTTAAAACTATTTATAAATAACGCTATAATTAATTGGGCGTTGAATTGAATATAAACTGTGCTGGATAAGATTGTTACTATACAATAAATACAGGCTTTTATACTGTATGATGTTCTATTAATCAACAGGATCAGCTCAGCTAATAAGCATAATGAGCAGGCTCAACTGAAGTACACAATTTTAAATATATTTCATTTATGCCTTACTTCCACTTTAAGTCACCTGTTCTGCGGACTAGAGTTGGGATCAAATGAGCTGCTGGTCCAGTGAAGAGCAATCCATTGTCAGGACTCCATCCGATTGAGTCGTTCAGTAATAGCACTGACTGTTCGACCAGTTTTTCGTCACTCAATCCGTGCGAACGAAGCAGACTTGCAATGAATGCCGATGTCTGCAGACTTGCAGTCAAATCGTTGTTCACTTCTTTGTGCCAACACTTGCATGACTTGAATCGGAATTCAAAGTCAATTTCAGTATATTTCATAATAAACTCATTTATAAAAACATTAATAAAAGACAAATAGATTTGAGAAACAAATGATATTTATTTACAATATATTAATATTTAATTATAATTACATTTAATTCTATAAATATTGCAATCAATGAATGCATTAATTGATTAATGAGTTCATCAAAAGTAATGATAAATACAATGAAATGAATTCAAATACAAATCAACTTAAGCCGCATTCACTACCAAAGGCTTGTCGTCCGCACAGTTAGCCTTCCCTTCACTCGCTTTCATCTCTTTCTTCTGTTCGGTCTTCTGGTCAACAATAGTGATAGGAATGACTCGTTCTTTGGACCTATTCTTCTGCAGAAGCGGTGCTTCGATCACAAGAAGGCCGTCTTCTGTCAGTTTGGATGTCATTGCCTGCAAATCGATGTCTTCGGGCAATTCGTATCGTCGTGTGAACTGTCGGGACACATACCCGGCCTCATCCAGGCGCTCGCCGTGCTTTCCGTTCACTATTAGATCATTTGCGACCACTTTTATGGTCAGGTCTTCCGCTTCAAAGTGTTTGACATTCAGTCGAACAGAAAAGCCGTCAGTTTTGGGCACTTTTGTCGCCAATGACTGTTCGGACGATTGCGGACACAATCTCTTCGCTCTTCTGTTCCCGTTTGGGGTCAGACCAACAATTCTGGACATTTCAGAATCAAGTGATGGAATCGTTACGAAAAACATTTTCAAATATCAATTAATTGTTTTTTTATTCACTTTTCAAACAATAATTATTATTAAAAATAAGAAGTTTTGAAAACTTTTGGTTCGCTTTCGTATCAAAAACTTTATTTGAGTTTATTTTCAATTGAGTGTTGACTGCACTGCAAATGCAATCCCTTTTATATAGTTTTCAAACATTTTCTATAATATTCTCGAAACGACTGGATTTGACTCAACTCTAAGACAGTTGTATTCATCAGTATTGCTCTCAAATATTGTTCAGAATATTCTAGACTTTTCTCTACTAATCGACAGTATTTGTGTATATGGACTGTTCACAAACAACGTAAACTATTCTATAAAGTTTAAAACCCTTTTCTAATATTTGGTGACAGAAATAGCAGACAATCCGAGAAAATTCATACTCACTCTGACTCTGACGGGTCTAATCACTGCATACTATTCGTGGATAAGATTCTAGACTTGCAATCAATATATTGTTTACTTTTATTGTCAAATCAGTAGACCTACAAAAATATGACATCATTTGGTTTGTAATATTTTTTTAGTATTGTATCTAGGTAATTACATAATACAGTAGAATATAGTTGTTTAAGCATGGTTAATTGAGTTTAACACTACGATTGCTTGACTATTCAATAAAATTTGAACATTTGGACCGATAGTTCTTATGTTTAAAAAAGAGCATGATACAATTGTAAACAGGGCAATTTTTATCGAATCAGAAATATAAATGTGAGTTAAGAAGGGTTTAACCAAATTATTCTAACCGTTAGATTAAATAAGGACTGGGTTTGTATAGACTGACCCAATAAAGTGCATTCAGTTGAGTCTAATTAAGGCGTTTTGAGGTCATCTCAAACGCTCTGCCATTCCTTCCATTACTTTCGTTGACTTGTTTTCACTTTTACTAAACCATAAAATTATAATAAATGACAAAATATTTTGAGTGAATCACTCGTATAAATGAGTCTCAGATAACAGCATAACAACTGTTAAGCGTTTAATGATATCATAGGAACAGGAAAAATGTGTGACAAACAATGGGATCGAGAACTTGATCACTCATTGTTAGTATACGGTGATAGTATCATGCTACAATGCTAACTATGCTACCTATGCTGCCTATGCTAACGATCCTAACATTTTCAACGCTAATATCATTTTGTTTGTTCAGACAATTCACTCATTAATTGTTTTATTAGTTCATAAATAGAGGAAAACATTAATAATAATGAATGAAATCCAAGAATTGAATAAATTAATTGATATTATACTGAATTACGCGAAAGAATATAACATAAAAAAGTTCGATCCCTTCTATATGAGAGAAAAGCGAACCTTTGATGTCAATGAATACGGTATTAAATGATATAGTTTTGCCATAATATGCATCAATTGTCTCATATTGTCTATACTTTGCATACTTTCCACACTTATAGTGCAAGTAATCCTAAACCAGTGCATAGTATTGGGCGCAACGAATCTGAAGAGAGCCACCAATAATACGGAGTTCAAAGTGAGCGGCGATAAGAAGTTCACCGTTGGATGTGATCTCCAGTTGTCTGACTTCAGAGTGAACGTCAACTTTGACGCCAAGTTAGGTCTACCCAAATACAGACTACACCCGACGCTCAAAACCTGTTGTGTTTCCCTTAGAAGTTGTGTTTTCTATATTGAGTTCGCTATTAATGGCAAACAAAAACTCATTAAAGTTAATAAAGTGAGTCTCGTGTCCAAAGACAGGGTCAGGTGTGTGAGCACAGGCTTTGTTTGGCCACTCAATAGGACTGTCGAAACATTGATTCGAAAAAATATTGAGTTATTTATTAACGACAATCAGTCAGAGCTGGAAAATAGGGCCAAAATAGCGATCGACGAGTCGTTTGCCACCACTTTTGGACACCTCTTCGCTGACAAGGACTTCAAATCCGTTGTCAACGCTTTGAAAGTGTTTTAAATATTGTTCGCAATTATATTCAATTGTTTTCAAACTTTTTTCAGACATTCCTCAAAACTATTTTTATTCTAATTTTTATTAAATATTTTACAATTAATTAATTTTTATTCCATTCACTCATTTATGCCATAAAATAATAGTCAAAACAATGATTGACAGTATTTATAGGAAAAGTCAATTTTATTAATCAAATAATCGTTTTGTTTAATCCTTAATCTCAAGTAATTATAAGTATTTATTAATTATAATAATTTGATTAAAATTATAAGACTTTGTTATAATGTATGCAAAATATATTTAAGAAATTAATTCAATACAAACTAAAAAACAATTTATAGAAATTAAAAAAATAGAAAAAAAAGATTGATTTCGAAAAAGTGTTTCATTTTATTCACAGTTTATTTTAAAATTCGTTACAAGTCTTACAATTCACACAAAATTAAGAAAAAAATGGTTAAAAATAAACTAAAATTCAATCGAAGGGCAAAATAGCTGCACATCTAATAAGTGAATAGATTTCAGAATTAAGATCACAATTAAGTCATTGATTTTGAGGTAAATTTCCATTTCTTTTATGGGAAGAGTCGCCGAAAAAAATGCTTTTCATTCAAAGAAAACGATTTGAGTAATCATTTCAGAGATAAGTATTGATTAGAAAAAGCTATTTATCAAACAAGAGGTTAGATTAGAGATAAGACTCGGTTTTGTAGAAAATAATTGCATAAAAAATAAATAATAATTAAATTAAAGACAAAAAGTGAGAGAAAAACAAAGAATTCAATTATAATTCTCAGTATTTTTTATGATTTCTTTTCTTATATTAATTTTCAGATCAAAAGCTCTTATCATTGAATGAGTTATTAATTTGATAATCAATTTAATTGATATTATTATTGAAAGTAAATTGAATTTTGAATAAAGTTTTGATTTTCTGTTTTCAACTAAAATCGCAAAACATATGAATTAAGGAAACTTTGATTGCATTCGGCGTCCAATTAGTGGTCACTTTCCGGCGCCGGACAACGAAATGTCCATAAATTTTCTTTTGGCGAAACAGAGCCACCATTTGGATGGCTTTCCTGTCTCTGTGTCCCAAACCCTCTCCACAACTCTTAGACCGCATTCTTGTCGTAATTGTAGCAAATATTGTCGCATAAGATCCTGTTCTTCAGGACTGGTAGGCTTTGCGTAGACGGCGTTCAATGGAAAGCCTGGATCTCCTGAAGTGAACACAAAATATTAGACAAAGTTATCAAAGCATAAGAATGAGTGTCAATGAGTGTCACTGACCGGGTATATCGAATCGGCTGATGGCCAGAGAGTACATCTCTGCCAAAGCGTGTTCTTTGGTGTTCAGTCGTTGCAGTCGTTTCAGACATTCTGTGATATAAAGCGTTAAATATATGAGAACTCTATCACTGTTTGACTGAATTTCGTAAGTCTTGAAGAAGACGTTGGGTTTGAAGTAGAGGAGAGACTCGTCTATAATGTCCAGATCGTGTCCGTTCATAGCCATAGCCGTGTCGTTCTTTGCATTGTTTGCGCCCATCACTGGTCCGCGGAATTTGGTTCTGAAGGTCAGTAAAGCCATGTTTGCGATGGACTGACTGCTAACCAGCTTCGAGTGATACGACGGCATTGCCTACACTGCCGGTGCGCTCACACCGACCCGGGCCAGCAGTGCCAATAGCACCAGTAGTGCACTGATTGTCGCTCACTCCGGATGACTGCTCTGATTGGGCTTTGATTTATAGTCAATAATACAATAGATTTAAATAAAATGTTTGCAAAACTCTTAAACAGATTGTCATTTCGTCCATATTTTAATGCATTTTTATTTTTGGCGTTAATGTTGTCATAGAAACCCAAAATAAACTGTTCATACATTCTGTACGTTATATTGAGAGAAGAGGAGATCTAAACCAACTAAATATTAAAATCATTAAATCCTGCAAGGCTATACCAATATTGTTTAAATAGTATCAAGATTTAAATTAATTCACTCAATTTTCAACTTTTTGTCACTTTAATTGCCACAGCTAATTCTGTTCTTCATCAATGAAATATGATCTTGAATAATCAAGTTACGCAACGGGTTATTGAATATTGATTTTGTTGTTATGAATATTGTGAACAAACTCTTGTGAAGCGCTTCACTCACTTGATTATAAAAACCGGAAACACTTTTTCAGTCTATCAATCATTCAATTCATTTATGGTTTATATCTATCATAAAGTACTGAATTGTTTCGTTATATGATTTCAATTGATTTGCGCTCACTTTAAAATACTGTACTAGCAAATAAATTATGACAATTAATATCCAGTTTACTTTTCAAAGATTTTTCAAATCAATGAAAAGGGGGTTAATTTATGTGAACATTATTATCAATTTTTTCAGTCAATTACTCTTCAAAGTGTTTGACTTCAAAGTATCAAGATAGTGAGAATTCATATAGGCACATTGAATCGAATTTTAGAAATTGCCCCAGACTAACTGAAGTTCACCCGAATATGTGCAATGAGAATATTTTGGTCGAACCCTATACAGTATAACAACTATTTTTCACATTTATATCAAAAGTAATGATTACTGAAAATCCAATTTATTTCATAAGAAGTCTTAGTTTGACATACATTTCACTCTAGTTATCGCTATTAATACATTTCAACCTGATGATTATTTTAATTAAGCAGGACAATTTGACAATTTAGTAAAGCATATATAATATGATTAGCTCTTAATTATTCATTTGGGAGAAGAAGTTTGCAATTAAGGAGTTCTACAAAATTGGTTAATCAGTTAATTCAACTCATAATTGAATTGAATAGACGTAAGAGTAATGCAGTTATGCTAACATCCATTAGCTTTTATGAGATTTATATTTTGAAAAACGAATGGCAAGAATGATAATGACAATCATTTTTCTGCTTTACTCACCCAATACTCTGCTCTCAATTGCTTTGAATTATATATTTTTCGATAAATTTATTTATTTATACTTTTATTGCTTTATCTAATAATACGAAATAAGAAAAAAGTATCAAAACATAAACATCTGGATTAGTCTTCAGACCAATGATGTCCATTATTTTGGCCAAAACTTATAGATTTTTCATTTTTGAGTTTTATTCAATAAAAGCTCAACTATTTTCAAGACTATATATACTATTAATACATATATATTGATCCGAATTCTGAACTATACTTCTGATCATTTTGTATTCACATTCATGTCTATCAGTCACATAATGTAGGCTTCAAACTGACTCTACAGACAAATGTACTCTTTATGGTAAAGCTGTAGAGCTGGAACATATTTGATTGAAGGCTTTTAATTAAACTGAAGTATGTTTTAAATAGATTTTCATAAATATTTAATTTCCTAACAAATCAATCAATAATTTTCTTAATAAATCTCTGCTTTTGGTTCACTTATTATTAATTAATATAAATGATCCAAAAGGAAAGTTTTAAGAAATAAAAATGGTCCAGGCTTCTCTACAATACTCTACTCTACTTTATTCAGGAAATTGTCAAAATACTACTAACGGGAATTTGAAAAAAGATCAAGTTTACATTAGAGCTTAGCTCAAGATTTAAAATAAATAGCTACTTATAGAAAATAATGATAATAAAGTGCCCCAACTTCTACCCTCGTCATCTCTTTTTCGTAAATAAATGTCAAAAAGTCAAAGGTTTTCAATAGAATTTATGGCCATTTGTAAAGTCATAGAAATACTAAATTAGACACAAATGAAAAATTTGATTATTTATTATTTCATTGAACATAATTAGTATTGACTTTGTTTTGAAACAATTTAAACTTGTTTATAATTATCATTTTGGTCATTTAATGTTTATTCAAGTAAAAATAATCATTTAAACAGAGGTTGATTTTTCAATTTCCATGGCTGTACTTAAGCCATAATTACTTTTCTATAAATACCTGTAAATCCATACTTCAATTCAGACTAATATCCAATAAAAATATAATAAAAGAGAAAAATCAATAAAAGTTTGGATTTTTGTTTCAAAAGAATTTTTAATAATTTCCTGAAAAGAGATAAAAAATATTTAATCGATTGAAATATGTTTGTAAAAGCATTATTTGTATCATTTAAAGCAAATAACATTTTAGAGTATATACTAAATAACAAATTTTATATAAATTACAGCAAAACTAAACCATTTTCTGCAATTACTCTAATTTGAAAAGCAATTTATATAATACTAACGAATAGATAAATAAATATTTAAAAGTCTTTCCATTTGTTTAACGAAATCATTATTGATATTAGCAATGAATGAATTACTTATAAGATATAACCCTTGAAAACATCTGTTTTAGTAAATCAAATAAGAATTTTTAAGTAAAGAATTTATGCGAAACCGAATCTCAGAATAAATATTTGAAGCAAATTGTGTGAAACGACAATATTTTTTTCTTTTTTGATTCGTTTACATAAAGAATTTGAAATTTTAAACTTTATAGACATATAGAAAAATGTTAAGACTTAGAGATTCTTATAGACTATCTATAGAAGAGAAATAAGCCTTAAAGTGGGGATGAAATCTGTTTTTAACATATATTGAATCGGATTTTTCAAAAAAACAATTCCGACAATCATTTAGTTGGTCTATCATTAAACTGATTTCTACTCATTTAGTAAATAGTTTTATATTTTCAGCTCTAATGTAAGTAATGTTCATTTTATACAATACAAGCAAAAGCATTAAATCTGTTGACTAAAAAAAAAATTCGGAACAGAATTCGCAGAATTGCAGAATTGGAGCTCTGGTAGAATTGGAGACACATTAACACAATTATAATTTATAAAATGAAAAAAACTTTTTTACTTTGTCTCTGATTAACACAAAACAATTTAAGCAGAGATGCGGAAGGGATGATCCAGTTAGAATTCCTGACATGCTTTAAATGTTTTATATTGATGTTTTCAAAATTGAGCAAGTTCTAATTAAATGAGGCTAAAATGAACTTGATTCAATTGAAAACGACTAATTTTTTATTAAAAATTGTCAATAAAAATGATAAGAATCTACTAATGCATTTGTGCTAGGCTACATTTGCATATGCACCTGATACCCTATATTCCTGCATAATAATTTCTACCTACCATTTTTCAAAACTGTTCCTGTACAACTCCAAAATCTGCCTTTTATCTGCCCCAATACAGCGATGGAGACAAACCTTGCGCATCTCTGAACTTAACAATACTGTCATTACTAGAATCAGAATTGAATCAGAACTGTAGTAATGTTTTCTTGTGTAGAGTTGGCTCACAAATGACTGAATTCTTATAAACTATCGATTATTTAATATAATATTTTCATTGAATAATATATTGATATAAAAATAGATTATATTCATTACGACTATATTGGTTGTCATATTTGGCTTCAAATGGAAAGACAGCGATTTTATCACCAAATTGGGCACAAAATTGGGCCGAGAGTTGCATTGCATAAAATAGCTTTCTTCTAATGACCATATATTAGCCAGGTTATTGCAAAATGCATTTCTCACTTGACTTCTATAAACTTCTTTATCTCTTATAAGCCAAGACATACTGCAGTTACATACCAGAGGATTGGCTGCTAAGTCAATAACATTTCGGGAATCACTATTGAGAAGGGGTTCGAAGATTTTCTGATCCAAATGAGTCATATGGTTATGCATTAGCATCAGATTGATGGGCCGTTTCGTCTCCAGAAAGGCCTCCAATTCAAAGCTATTGCGAGTCAACTGATTGTATTGCAAATCAATATTTATTCTATGATTTGACGGCATTTCAAAGTCGAATGAATGCGCGGCTATTCGTAAAATCTTTGTGGCTCTGAACTGAATGTACTTTAAATTATGTAATTCATAGAAAGCATAGTTCGGTATACGTGTCAACAGATCGGCACAGATACTGAACTTTTCAAACTTTGACTGTCGACCGAAGCCCGTAAACGCATAACTCGGAAAACTTTTGAGTTGATTCACTTCCAGACTAATGTGTCTGACGTTCACTAAAGAGCTCAAAGCGTCGAACAATTGGTTTATATATTTTTTGCCTAATTTTGTTTCACCCCTTTGTTCGAAGAACTGTATTGTTTTGGCCGTTATATTGAAAGCGTTAGACTTTATTCGTATTAAATTAATTGCATTTATAATCGATATGTTCTCGAATGTGATGTCAGAAAACAAATTGTCCTCAAATTCTTCGATAACACTGTTTTCAAACACGAATTCTTTAAAACTTTTATCACTTTTGGTCAAATGATTGCTCAGATCTTGAAATATATGTTTGAGGCTATACTTGACTGTATCGCCACAACTGATAATCCTATTGTCGATGCACTGACACGGATGAAGAACACGACTTGAAGGACATTTTCCAGCACTTATCACCAGATTTCCGCTTTCTATCGTTAATACCATTGATAGAGACATCAAAATTCTGGACACAATCCCTGCCATTGACACGAAAATTATAGAAGAAGAGACAAAAAGACAGAAAAACTCATATAAATCAATAAAACAGTAGACAAACATATAGACAGAAACGAAAGCAATATATCTGAATGTAAGACAAACAAAGCGTAAAAATAATTTGTCAAATAATTGTACGATTCCTTACCATAAGTTAACATTATTTTTATATACACTATATTTATGATAACATTCTTCACAAGAATCATAAAAATATAGAATATATTCTTTAAAGAATAAACTGATCACAGAATCTAAGCGTCAAAAATATGAAAACTATTAAAACATAGAAAAACAGAATATAATAGTATATAAATCACAAACGAAATTCTTGACAACTGTTATAAATGAATTGTTAGAATACAAGCGATTTATTTTCGCTCAGAAAACTGTTTATCGATATTTAATTTCTTAACACAAGTGTACGAAAAAAAAGTTAAAACAAGAATTTTATTGTTATTCGTAACTGTTTTCAGCGCCAGTAGAATATGTGTAGAATATGTCAAAACAGTGAACTCCGAGTCAAAAGTCTATAGACTATACTGTTTTAGTAGTGTTTATGCGAGAGTGGAAGGAACAGTAGGTTTGAGGATAGCATTGTGTATTGATTTTTGTATTCTCGTGTTTAAACATTAGAGCCGAGAACATCATAAGTCTTGGGCTACTATACTGTGTGCTGGTATAGTGTAGACTAGAGTAGTTTTGGTCATATTGCGCATCACTGCTCCAAAACTGTATAATTCATTGGCGAAAGCCTTTCACAAACATCGGCACCGATACTGTCTAACCGATTCTCGCGTCAGCTCCTAATGTCGATCATATTTCATATCCAATATACGGTATATACTAGTAATCAAAGACAAGGCACTGATGTATACTGTAATCAGTTTCACAATCAAAACCCATTTATTACTGTTATTAAAAAAGTACACAATTTTTTCGTTATTCTCTACTTTACGTCTAATTATGTTTAATACGTTTATAATTTGATTAAACCCAACGCTAATAGACTTTAATGTGTTTATAGTTTTTGGAGAATCATTAACAATACGATAGGCTATCGATCACTCCGTTCTGTTATATTGTTTTCCAAACGACTGAAATGACATTTAGAGCGATCGCATGGGAAGAGACAAATACTGTATAATATAATAGTCAGCAAATAGAATAAACCCTAAAGAATATTCCGGTATTTTATTCTGTTTTTTTATCAATGTTTGTTGGTTTTCATCCGTACGGATCGATAATTCTCATTCTTGAGTATTCTTGAATAAAAATGAAAATTCATTGAACAACACTTTTCACGTAAGAAACTATAAGTTTTCAGTTCGTATTCAAACAATAATTTGTTCTATTCTTATATATATTTTGTTATTTTATTTTAGTTTTTATTTTTATTTAAAATATTGTAATATTTCCTAAGAATAGGAACTTTTTTTTCTCTCTCTCTACTTATCTTTAAAAAGTTGAAATTTTTTTTCAACTTTTCCTATTCCTTATATTCCGGGCAAATGATAAAAGTCTTTCCATTATTATTGCTTTTTGTGCTCTTCTTTTCAATTGAATTTTAGGCAATTTTTCTTCTTTTTTGTTATTCTTCTTCTTTTGGGTAGAAATGAAAATATATTTTTCATATTTAAGTTACACAAACATCACTTAAATATGAAATTTCTTCTGAATATATATTTATTTGAAATGTCATCAGAAATAATCGTACGATCGCTACGAATCAGAATTTAAATTTTTGAATGAGTTTTTCAATGAGACGATCGCAGAATACTTAATCATTTTAATGATTCCGATATTATTCTCTATTTTTTCCTTTATTCTCATCACGTATTTGTTGTCTGATATTTCTGTATATTTTCTCAAATCGACCCAAATTTTTATTCTTTTTATTCTATAATCGATTAGTCATCTCGTCTGCAATTATGATCTCAAGAATTGATTAGTGGATCAAATAATTGATACAATTCTTTGTGGATTTAAAGCTAAATATTTTAATGATTTTGAATCAATTTATTATTATTTGTCTTTTGTTCTCATTCTTATGTAAGCCTAATGTAAGTAAAGTCACTTATAGTGCATTAAGTTATATCATATAATCATTAAACGAGATATTCATAAGTGTTCGGAATCTATACATCAAAACACTTTACTACTGGTATTAAGGCCTGTCATCTGAACAACACATACAATCATAAAGATATAGAATAATTGAAAGGCACTCGACATACAGTGCAAGCGTATGATTACAACGGATTCATTATCTGGAAGTGCATTCGCGAGTCAGTGAAGATATTCTTGCGTTTGAATGATGTTTCCAGAAATTTAACACAATTTCCGAATCCAACCGAAAGACTGCTCTAAACTCAGGCTTTGGAGTATGTATTGCACAACAACTCTACTAAATAGCAACAAATAATTATAGTATTGCGTCAAAAGTGATGAAACTCTGCGTTTGTTTGCGAATAACCTACAAAACAGGTCTCTTTCTCCGCCCAACCGATGAACAAATATGGGTCTAAACACAAATCCATTGCTCTTCCAATCTCTATAGCATTTCTAAACATTTCTAACTATTTCTCTGTCATTGCGCTAATGAATGCACACAAAAAATAATTAGTAATAAACAATTGGATTGATTCTAATGAAGGAATGTTATGAACATTGAATTTAATTCAATTATAAAGGATGACAACGACCACAACCCAGGAGAGTTATGTGGTATATGAATTAGAGCCCCAACCGTTCCCACAGTCATATTCAGGCAGACATTTCGATAATGAAGACAAAAAGTTCGTCACAACTATTTGTAAGCACTACTAATTGCAACACTAATTAATCGACTCATTATTACAGAATTGTTTCTGTTCTCCAATGAAATTCTGCTTTTAATTGAAATTCTTTATTCTCTTATCTGAAGGCATATTCACTATAATAACGTCAGTCGTATTGATCTGTTTATTCTTTCTGATCGGCCATTCATTCGGATATATTCTGTTGATTATTATATTAATACTATTGGTCTCACTATTCATTGCATACCGGATGGGAAGGCCAGCCATTATTTTTGGATTACGGCCAACAACTTCAGTAAAAATACCAAATTATGCGCTTCATGTCATACCTGCCGCACAATTAGCACACAATACTAACAATAATTTTGCCGCTAATTCTGGATATTATGCTTATCCCACTGTATATCCGACGCCAGTATATCATACAGAACACAAATCAATTAAATAAATGTATTTTTTATACTAATATTTAGTACTAATATTAATTTAGTTTTATATTTGGATTTATATTATATCGAATTGAATCAGAGCTTCAATTCCGGCCAATGATATGCTATTGAATGCAAGGTTAATACCATCACTAATACTAATATTATTTACACTTATTTTATATTTTTATATTTATTAATTGAATAAAATGAATTGAAATGCAAATATTTGATGATATACTGTATTGTACTGAATATGAAGTTATTTTCCATGTTTTTGCTTTTATTTCTCATCGCTATAGCGAATGACATTGCAATGCAAATAGATATTCAAAGCCATTATTTAAGTCCATTAGTTATATCGTAAAGAGTTTTATGGAAACACATTAAAAGTGTGAAAAATTCTATTCAATTGTAAGAAGACGTGAAAATTATGTCTGATATTAACACTTTTATTGCATGAATATTATTGTCTTATTTAATGTGTGAATATTTATTTAGATGTATGAGACATAAAAATCATCACAAACTTTGATTCATATGAAAGGCCAAAAAAGAGAGCTTTTCAATAATAACCAGAATTTGATGGCTTAAGGAATCTGAAGAATCACTTTCTTCTTTACGCTCTGAAAATCTTTTACACTTCGAAGCGTTTTCTTATAACTCTCAGTCCAGTCGACTATTCATCAGTTGAGATAAGAGTGAGAGAGAGGAGAAAAATCTCATCAAATAATATCCAATGATTTGCAATCGAATTGATTTCTCCCCTTATTTAATGTCATATACTCTCAGGTTCTTTGGTTTATATTATATTCTATGACATAAACCTATTCCTTAAGACTTATTGAACAAATTATTAGCCAAATCATGAATAATGGCATTCTGTTCATCCGTTTATCCCCTTTGAGCCAAATTAAGCCCGAGTTAGGAAAGGAAAACAAAAACTGGTCTCGAGTTTGAGATCACTTTCTTCTTTAGCTAATCATTGAAAGTGTGTATAAAAAAATAGTTAATCAATAGGTTTTCACACCAACTAATGCATGGGATGTGTCAAACATAGGTTGTGTTCAATGAACTAAATGTTCCGGTTAATCCTTTTTTAGACCAATCAATAAATCAATATAAAAAAGGCAAATAAAAAGCGAACAGAATTTGCAGTTTTTATATAATTAAATATTTTGTTTTAATTTACTTTTTGATGAATTAATTACAACTTATTTAAAAAATTTTGAACGAAATTCAAATTAAAAATGAAATAATTATAATAGAAATGAATAATAATTTAAATCCTACTTATAGTTAGGCTTTTAATCTCTTTTCGTGCGGTCTATTAGTCAGAGGAATGTCTTCTCCGCCACGAAAGGCCAGCCAATAGGAGCCGTCCAGACGTTTGTATTGTATTTGTGGCGTAGAATCAAATAACTGTTTGGCTCTGATATCTGTGAAGCGCTTGTATGCGATCACAGCCCAGCGATTGCCTTTGCCATAGTTCAGGTTCAGTTTGTCCCGGAGCATTTTGGCCACTTTGTCCAACTGCTCGTCTGCTGTCATATTCTCATATGTGATGAAGTAGACTGAAGTCCAGTCCTCTATCCGATCCATCTGTGCTTCGGTGATCTTTTTGCCTTTAATTGCTTTATACGAAGCGATCAGAAGATAGTGTTTTCCATTGGCAGTCAATGAGATCCATATGCCGTACAATCGTTTGGCGAATATGTTTGAAATGTTAGAACTGATAACAACACTAAACCTGTATTTCTGATCCTTAAAACTTTCATCCAATTCCGACTTCAAGAGTCGGGCAGTTTTTCTGCTGCCGTATTCGTGGCTCAGAGTTTGGTTGACAACATTCCTGCACTTTTCCACCTCATGTTCAAACATATTTGTCTGAAGAACTTCAATAATCACATTACGAAGATCTCTATTCCAGAAGCCTTTTAGTTGTTTTGTATCCAATACTGAATTCGTTGTATTCGTTGTATTAATATTTGTCGTGTTTTGAGCTGAGAGTTGAATGAATAGTATTTTGCCATTAATTCAAGTTTGAACTGCATGTGAATTCACTTCAATACTTACCGCACGATATTGTTTGCCAATAAATTGAGATTAAGATCAAACCAATAAATATTAATAGAAAATTCATAATTAATTTCTAAATATAAAACTCTTTCCAATAAAAAAAATAAAGTTTTGAACTTCAAGTGCATTCACACAATTTTGATTTGGAGTAAAAAGTTTTTTATATGAAAAAATCGTATCTCTCTTATCATATGATGGCTCCGGTTTTGAATTTATTAATTTCGGATTAGAAACACATATGTAATTAAAATTCATGAGCTTTTGTTGCTTTTAATTAATTCAGTAATTTTTTAATCATTTTTCTCATAAATCATTGAAACATCTCTTTTGAAAAGATTTTTAAATGTTTTTAATTCTGTTTTATTTTTATAGTGATTTGGAAAACAAACTCATTTTCCTCTCATCTCATAATAATTGACAACTCTTTCAAAATAAAAAAGTGTTGAAAGAGAGAGAGTCAGTGCCGATCACTCAGTCTATGCAGCCTTTGGTCTATACATAACGCCTCCTCTAAGAGACGCGTCGTTAGCAGTGATTCGATGAACTTTACCACAGGTCGGGTGAGCGGGTCGTTGGTCGGGACCGAAGTTCTTGTAAGCAGTCGTTACGAAGATCTCATCCAATTTGGATCCGCCGAAGGATAATGATGTGGTCAGAGGGCAAGGGATTGACACCGAGTCCTCAACTTTGCCGGTTTCCGGATTGACTTTGAATATCCTTCCGCCCGCATAGGAGGCAGACCATAAGTGACCCGATTTCTCAATTGTCAGACCGTCCGGATGATCATCGTCTGTAAAGTCTGTATTGTTTCTGCAATCGACCAAAACTTTTCTATTGGCTGACAGAATAAAACACTAATTATAAGAATGTTTGTGTCATTTCATTAGTTATGTCAGACTTTCTATGAATACGTGTTTACTGATAGAGACGACAATAATGTTTGGTTTGATTTGTGAAAATTCATCGACTCTTATAATGAGATAAAAGTGTGGCTAAAAATGAGCTTA
This sequence comes from Eueremaeus valkanovi, assembly GCA_034693305.1. Lineage (NCBI taxonomy): Eukaryota > Metazoa > Arthropoda > Arachnida > Sarcoptiformes > Eremaeidae > Eueremaeus > Eueremaeus valkanovi. The sequence continues at coordinate 637 of JAQIWA010000175.1, read as the reverse complement.
AGTTATAATGAATTCATGATTGGCTGAATCGATTCAATTACAGAAAGTTGTTTCCAACTCCTAATTAGTGAGACTTTATTTATGATAAGGACCAGTAGTGTGTAATTTATTAGATCGATCTATTTTTCTCTGATCCCTGTCCTGATAAGCATTTTGGTGTAATGATAGGATTGGCTTTACCTCAAAGTTCATTGAAGTTTGTCTAGACACGTCGATCGGAACGTATCAAGATCAAATTACTAATTATAGTATAAATGACAGAAGGAATCAAACTTTGAATGACAATTGAATTGAAAAAATCCTCTATATTTGGAATATCAATAAAAACATCTACTGGGTCATATGCTTTCGGATTTGTGGATCAACCCTTGAATTTCTAAATACTGGTAATCAGTTCTCAGATAATAATAGATAGAAATTTAAATTAATATAAATTAAAGACTACTAACAAACGGTTCCCTTTTCGAGATCAAAGTCCAAAACATAGATTTTCTTTCCCTCGGAATCGTTGACAAACATCTTCTTATTGTTATGACTCCAAGCCATGCCATTCGTCAGCCAAAACCCTTCGGACTGTTTCACGAATTTATTATTTTCCCATTTATACAGATTTCCCTTTCCCTCAACCACTCCCTTA